>CAJVPK010000418.1:0-33672 GCA_910592015.1 Diversispora eburnea | reverse complement strand
AAGTTTTATATAGAATAACTAAAATGATTTATTTTTAAAAATTGTCAGGTGTCTCTATACTTTTTACCAGTGAGTGTGCGTCAAAGCAGCATGAAACTTTTTTAGGCGTATATTTACATAATTATTACGGTACCTACGTAACGTTACGGAATAAATACGGCTGACTATAAACCGTAATATACCGGCAGATATGGGGCGAAAAAGATAAAACACATGTCATCTTGTAGCCAGAATCAGTGCTTTCGTTCGGTCATAAGAATACCTTAATCAAAATACAATTTTTTACCGCAAATTTTTCCACAATAAAAGATGTAAAAATATATAAAGAAATAAAGAATTTAGAATCGTTCTAAACGATACGTGAAACTTTAAGAATAAAAAAAAGTCGTAAGGATAAAATTAAATATATTTAATAATTATATTTCTCTATTTATTTAAACTTGCCCAAATCCTCATCAAAAATTATCTGCTGAACAAATGTATGAAGAATTGTTAGAAAGAGCAAACAATAGAGAAATTGCTGAAGAAGAGATACCAAAAGTAACTACCAATTCAAATTTGATTTCTGGATTCTCAAGAAAATGGAAAACTGCAATGGCAGTTCACTCATTAGAAGAAACAGAAGATTTAAATATGTCCATTAGTTCCTAGATATTAATTCTTATAAATTTTATTGTAATACTCATTTTTGTGAACATATTGAAATTACAATTTAATAAATGCATAGTAACGGGAAGGGCAAAATCATTCGTTGCTTCAACTAAAGTTAAAAATATATAAATAAATACATTTTTTTAACAAAATCTCAAAGCTCGCTTATTAATACAAATAGCATGTAGGTTGCACAAATATTTATTGAAATTTTATTAAGCTTTTTGAGAGGTTTTTTGCCTATCACAAAAATTTACTTATAAAATATTACCCATAATAACCCTGATATAGCATAATAAATTTCTACTGATCTTATCCAGATCAGCACTTAATAAATTCAAATTAAAAAATAATAAATTGCAGGATGATATTGAAACATTGTACAACTATTTTTTCACATAGTTCTAAGAAAAATCATGTGATAATTGATATAAAAATTATATTAAAAAATATTATTTTTTAAATATGATTTTAAATTAATCATGCTATTCAAAATTTTTATAGAAAAAGTCATATCAGTTCTGATAATAATATTATTAGTGGAAATATTAAAGAAAAAATGTGAAGTATTATTCACTCTTTTAACTCAATATGATTTAAAACAATGCCCTTGCATTTTGATAATATGTAGAGGTTTACATAATCATCCACCACAAACCACCAGAAAAAACCTAATGGAATTAAAAGATTTTCAATTATTAATAAAAATGTTATTGAAGAAGATAACTCTTTTACTGCTGACACTGTAACTTCTGGTAATTTATTTTATTAATTTTATTATTAAAAATTATTTAATTATTTTTTTATTAAATTAATAAAAATTTATTTAATTATTTTTTTTCATTAATTTAATGATTAAAAATTTGTTAAATTTTATTTTTTCATTAAAAATTTTGGACAGAAAAATTTTCCAATATGAACACTTCATTAAATAATATAGAAAGACTACACTATTTGATTGGAAATCTTATAAATATATGTATCCTTATGGACAAGGCATATTGGTTTTTAAATATAGTGTACAAACTAAACAATTGGAACTTCATAACTATGTGCATCCGTTAAATACTTAGTCAAATCTTCCCAAAGTTGTTCATCAAGAATTTTCTTATAAGGCTTTATTTTTTTCGAAACATCAGTACCAGGAATATTGAAATATCGAATTAGAGGTAGGCATTGTTGAAGAGTAATTTTTAAAGTTGTAAAGTTTCTTTATTCCATTCTTCAAGGTTCACAGGCAAAGTAGAATTCTGAGAAGTTCCCCACTTTATAATATAATCCCAAATTATCACTTCTACTAATTGTAAATCATCTCTTTTGAGGAGAGATATCAATGCGGATTCTTGAAGAGAAGTGAAATCTTCAGCATCAAAAATAAGAGATGGATATTTTGCAACAATGTTATTGCAGAAATTTTCTAAATCACTGAAGTTATTTCCACCAAAAATTATATGATAAACTAGAGAAAAATGACATTTAAGCCAAGAGCTTTTAATTTCAATTGATAATTTTCTAGTTTTACGTTAATTCTTCGATCTTAAATTCATTAGCTGTCACCATTAAATCAAAAATAAACTTTGTCTCCACGTTCTCTAAATCAACAATTCCACCATAAATATATCTTATGAAATAAGAAAAGTGTTAATTTTTGTAACTTATTATCGTTATTAATTATATTATTTTTATTAAAAAAACAGTTATTACTTACTTGAGAATAATATCAAAAATTTCATCTGAAATATTTGGCATAGTAATTGTTCTAATGTTATTTTCATTTGGAATAATGTCATTCAATTCTTTACGAAAGTAGGGTGAGCGACACTTTAACATATTAGAGTGTGCTGTAAAGGATTTCTCGTTTTTAACCATAATAATTACATTGAAATCATCTTTGTCACTAAGAAGTTCAATAAAATTCCGTGATAATTTATCAAAAAATTTCAAGGTCATTATTTATTGTGTAAAAATATATAAAAGCGACGAAAAATAATCGATACTTATTATGGTGATGTCGCACGGCACGTTGCTGACTTTGTAAAGTGGTCCCTTTTTATCTTTGTTTTGTAATAAATAGTTTCAAACTACCGATTGTGTAACAACATTTTGCAAATATTTTATTTAGCCAAGCCACTTAATTTGTATTATAATTATCATGTGAATAGACAATCATTACACATTTGTAAATAATTTATCCAGAGTAATCCATATTTATGGCACAATAAAATATTTTAACTGTACAACTTAATTGTAATAAATTAAATCATAGTGTCTTTATCTTGCTAATTAGAAAACAAAAAATTATTTTTAATCAGTAATTCACTCATAACGCATAACTTATAATTTGATTAATTATAAAAATTTCAGATCAATTAAATTTAGGCTAATAATATCAAATAATTGCTAATAATAGTATATGATTTCATAAAATTTCAAAAAAGGAAGATATAAAGCTTGTTTAAAAAAAACTTAAATAGGCTATGTCTATTTTTTACATTCATATTTTTTTACACTTGTTTGGTATTATTAAACAAATTTCTAGTATTATTGTTTTTGTTTTATTAATATTCAAATATAAATTTCATTAATTATTATCTGAGGATAGAAATTTCTAACTAGTTTTCTTAATAACATTAAATAATTCATAATCAACAATTGAGAAATTATCTGTTGCTGCTCTAATTGGTTTTTCACAATCACCAAGATTTTTATAAAACACTCTGTACTCATCTAACGTAAAAATAGAGAATATAAAAATCAATTCCAAAATATGGACCCTGCGTCTTTTGATAAAGTTTGTTTGCATTCCAAATTGCATAATGACGGTCTTTTACTCTACTAAGGTTGAATTTTGTATATTGCCATTTTTCAATGAGAAAATAAAGCTAAAATCAGTTTTTTCCCGACTACTACCATCACCAGCATCAACAGCATTAGCATCCCAAGCTAAAGAATTATATCCTCCTAGGATTTCTTCTGTTTTTTTATCTTTCATGATCACTACAGTACTAGCATGACCACGACAGATATCCCAAAACTTTTGAGGTACAAACCCATTTACACTTCCTCTTAAAATTAATTGAAACTCATATGGAGAATTCGTTAAAGAATAAAGGCTAGATTTGCGATCAATCCAAGAGGAAATTTCGGCTACATGTTCATAATTAATAATGGCCGAAAGTGTTGTACGGGTAGATAATTCTTGAACTAAAATTGTTCTTGGTTGTAAAATTATTGATTCCACTGGTTGGTCAGGAGCCATGAAATACAGAGTCAAATCTTCCCAAAGTCGATGATCATCAAGAATTTATTGTAGGCTTTATTTTTTCGAAACATCAGTACCAGAAATATTAAATATCGAATTAGAGGTAGACTTTTCTGAAGAGTAATTTTTAAAGTTGTAAAGTTTTCATTGGTCGATTCTTTAAGGTCCACAGGTAAAGTGGATTTCTGAGGAATTCCCCACTTTATAATATATTACCAAATTTTACCTCTTCTAATAAGTCATCTCGTTTATTATGAGATACCGACGCAGATTATGAAGAGAAGTGAAATTTTCAGCATTAAAAATGAGTGATATATATTTTCAATAATATCACTGCAAAATTTTCGAAAGTTTTGTGGTTATTTCCATTAAAAATTGAGCGATAAACAAACGAAAAATGAGAACTTTTAGTTTCCATAAGTGATTTTCCAATTCTTGGTCAACTCTTCAATTTCAAATCCATTGGCTAAAATCTTCTAATCAAAAATAAGTCTTGTTTCAACATTCTCTAAATCAGCAACTCGCCATAGATATATCTTTATTGAAATAAATAAATATAAATTTGTTACTTATTATCGTTATCTATAATATCATTTACTTAATAATTTTCTTGAAATTGGAATAATATTTTTTAATTCTTTACAAAAGTAAAAGGAACGACACTTCAGCACATTAGAGAGTGCTTTAAAGGATTTTTCATTTTTGACTTTAATTATTACATTGAAATCATCTTTATCATTAAGAAGTTCAATAAAATTCCGTGATAATTTATCAAAAAAAATTGAAAAGTCATTTTTTATTAGGTAAAAAAAATTATAGATAAGAACAACGAAAAATTAATCATTAGTCATTATTATGGTTGCACGTTGCTAACTTTGTAAGGCTTTTTATGTAATCCCAAAATGAACATAAATGAATTTAATTATCCGACAAACAATATATAATTTTTTAAAAATTAGGATAACTGATAAGGTTAGTTATGATTAAAATTCTAAATCATATGTTTTTCGTTAAGAAATAAATCAATTTACGTACTTTTCTTTTTATTACATATTAATATGTATTTCTCTTTTTTATTATTATTAAAACTTGTTTTTATCCAGTTTAATTATACCTGTTGCAATTCATAAGGAAATTGAAAAGTGTTGTAATTAATTACAACTTAAGCAACTGGCTGCAAACAATTACAACAGCCACGATTTGATACTTGATTTACTAGTTGGTTTATTGCTTGTTTTTTTCTTGTATTTTTTCAAGTTCTAAAATGAAATGAAAGTATGAACACTTGGTCAAATTTGTTGTTGCTTACCCTTGAAAGATCCAGCCAGTTAATACCTGTTCGGTCATTAACTTTATTTAATTTCATGTATTAATTATACTAAATTAAATAAATGAATGCAATAAGAATAAAATTATGAAAAAGGTTATTGAGAGAAAACATTTAATAGAAAATAAAAATGATAAGAAAGAATGAATAAATGAATGTTTTGCAAGAATTATAATTTAAATGAGAACATCAACTTCTAAATTCATTTTATTTGTATGCCATTGGATCATGTAAAAAAAAAAATATAAAATTCAGTAATTTTACTTTTATAAATTAGAATTAAAATTTGTAGATTTTTACTTGCATTTATCTAAGTCAGAGAACAATAAAAAATAATGGCAAATATATAATAATCAAATTAAATAATATAATAATAAAAAAAATTTGTATAATGATAAAATTAAAAATCAAATAATAATAAAAATATATAAATAATATGTCGAGATAGCCGCAGTAAGTACGATAATGAGTAAATAAATAATAAGGCTTTATGTAGTGTAATATCCTTTATATGTATTCATATATCTTTAGTGCACTTTAGGTTTCATTTATTATTTTCTCATTGCTACATACAAATTCAATTCTTAAAACTTTGTTTATTCGAAGTATGATCAAGTAACTTATGACACATCTTTTGGGTTCTTCATTTGCTTAGTCATATTTTTAATTTACTTTAGGTAATGTCTGCATTTGTTATAATCATGAAAAACCTATAAGAACCACAACAGATAATTACTCAATTGTTAATTGCGAAGTATTTAAGAATTATTAAGAAATTAGTAGAAATTCAACACTTAGAATATAATTAATGATAATTTTTTATAATACATATTTTATTCGTTATATTTATTGAGTATATAAAGCTTTATTCACCTTATAATTGGTGTAATGATAAAATAAACAAACAAACAATGACTCACATGGTATAATCATTAGGAGTGCACAAAGCGTCGTGCATATTTACCTCGTGATCTCTGATTTTTAAATAAAATCGAGTACTACTGCACTACACATCATTTTACATATAAAAAAATGTCTTTTAAATTTTATGATAAATCATCCCAAAATTTTTTTGAACTTGAAGATTATAATGTAATTATTGAAGTTAAGAATAATAAATCTTTTACAGCCCATTCAAATGCATTAAAGTTTCGCTCACCTTACTTTTGTAAAGAATTGAAAAATATTATTCCGAACAAAAACAATGTCAAGACAATTGTCAAGCCAAATATTTCATATGAAATTTTTGATATTATTCTTAAGTGAGTTATTAATTTGTGTAACTTATTATTGTTATCAAGAATATCATTTCTATTAAAGAAAAGTAATAACCAATATTTATTTATTTCAATAAAAGATATATTTATAGTGGAATTGTTGATTTTGAGAATGTAGAAACGAAGTTTATTTTTGATTTAATGATAGTAGCTAATGAATTTGAAATCGAAGAATTAACCAAAAAACTAGAAAATTATCTTATTGAAGTTAAAAGTTCTTGGATAAAATCTCATTTTTTTCTAGTTTATCGTTCTATTTTTAGTGGAAATAACTTCAAAAATTTAGAAAAATTTTGTAATGATATTATTGCAAAATATCCATCTCTCATTTTTGATACTGAAGATTTCACTTCGCTTCAAGAATTCGCATTGATATCTCTCCTTAAACGAGACGATTTACAACTAGAAGAGGTAATAATTTGGGAATATATTATAAAGTGGGGGATTGCTCAGAATTCTACTTTACCTGTAGACCTTAAAGAATGGACTAATGAAAACTTTAAGACTTTAAAAATTACTCTTCAACAATGCCTACCTCTAATTCGATATTTCCATATTCCCGGTACTGATGTCTCGGAAAAAATAATGCCTTACAAGAAAATTCTTGATAAACAACTTTGGGAAGATTTGACTCAGTATTTAATTGCTCCAGACAGACCAGTGAAATCAATAATTTTACCTTCAAGAATTTCGGTTCAAGAACGTATAGATCAAGCAAATTCATTTTCCACTATTATTACTCACGAACATGTAGCTGAAATATCCTCTTGGATTGATCGTAAATCAAGAGCTTATTTTTTAACAAACGTTCCATATGAGTTCCAATTAATTTTAAGGGGAAGTATAAATGGATTTAATCCTCAAACATTTTGGAATATCTGCCATGGTCATGCTAGTACCGTAGTGATCATGAAGGTTAAAGGGACAGAAGAAATCCTTGGAGGTTATAATCCTTTAATTTGGGATGCTAATAATGTTAGTATTTTTAGTAGGTGGGAAAAAACTAACGAAAGTTTTATTTTT
This sequence comes from Diversispora eburnea, assembly GCA_910592015.1. Taxonomy (NCBI): domain Eukaryota; kingdom Fungi; phylum Glomeromycota; class Glomeromycetes; order Diversisporales; family Diversisporaceae; genus Diversispora; species Diversispora eburnea. The sequence continues at coordinate 26,132 of CAJVPK010000418.1, read as the reverse complement.
TCATTGAAAAATGGCAATATACAAAATTCAATTCTTAGCCGAGTAAAAATTAGTAATAATGCAATTTGGAGTGCAGATAAAGCTTATCAAGTAAATTATGGACCAGGTTTTGGAATTGATCTCTTTATGTATAGTCCTAGCTCTAATTTTACGTTAGATAATGACAGTGTGTGTGATAATTATAACGGTCATTATGAAAAACCTATAAGAACTACATCAGATAATTTCTCAATTGTTGATTATGAAGTATTTAAGGTTATTAAGAAAACTGGTTAGAAATTTCGTCCTCAGATAATAATTGATTTATATATGTTTATTTTTTATTTATTTATATTTTTTTATATTCATATTTCTCGTAATAATTAAATAAATTTAAAGGATCACTTATCTCGTTCAATATGTTTCTTCAAATAGGCTTTTAAGTTATCAGGTAATCGTGTACCATTTTTAGCTATTATTAGCCTAAGCATAATTCATCTTGAAGTTTAATTATTGAAATAAATTATATGAATTTTAATATTTATACATACTAAGTAATATTTTAATGAATCTGAGATTATAGAATACGTTCCAAGATTAAAATATGTAAGCATTAAAAATATAAATTAAATATTGTATATAAAAAATAAGTTTTACCTTCCAAAAATTCTTAACGAATGTAATGAATGGCCGGTTTCATGCTTTTAAAAAAAAAAATAAAATTAATAACTAAAAGTTCCTAATAAATAAAATAAATAGATAAAAGAATTTGAATATAGGAAAAAAAATAAACATGAAATATTATAATATACAAATTATATTCTTGAAGGATAAATCAATTGTAAAATTTTTTTTTATTTTATTGTAATATCTGCCAAAAATACTAATTTTTTATTGGCTTAATTGCATGAGATTTCATTTTAAATATTTTAATTGAATTATCAATAATAGATACCATCTTATAATTCAAATTAAGTATCATAGACACAAAGCGTTCAGCCTAGGTATCTTGCTATACTTATGTATAATATTGAAATATATATTTTTGTTTTGAATTCAATTCAATAAAAACAATTAATTAATAATAATAGGGAAATTTGCAACAAAACAAGTTTGACATTACAGAATGAATTTAGACTATTTCTAAGTTCTAAAAGTTTCCAAAATTAAATCTCTTCAGCCTTCTATCTTTAGAAAAATTCATCAAATAAAATTGTTTGTTAAAAAAATTACTTTTTTTAAAAAAAAATCGGATCGTTTAAATCAATAGTTAAGAAATGAATTAATGAATTAGAATCATAAAATTCATATAATAAGATTTCGATTAAAGTTTGCGCACACTAAATAACTTGCAATTAGAATTATAATGAGATTTTTTTCTGGAATTCATTTGTGTTTATACAAATGCTACACGAATTATTTTATTCTTTCATTACTAATATCACGTGAAAGTAATAGAAGTAATAATAAAATTATAATTTATCCCATCACAAAAATTAAGCAGAAAATCTTAATATAGAGAAAATGTAGTTTACATTAACACACAAAAAAAGAAAATTTATTGAATAAAAAAAAATAATTTATCATTATCATTCATTTAATAATCTCATTTTACCCACATTCACTCATTCAAACTCATTAAAACATATTTTCTATTCATACATAAAAATTTCCAATGGAGAACTAACAGAATAAAGGAAGAAGAAGAATAATACGCTGCGGCTACCTCAGCATTTTATTTATTATTATTTATTTTTATTATTTATTTTTTTTATAATAATTATTTTTATTATCCCTCAGACATATACAGAATAATCAAACAACTGAAAAGAATTGCTTAACAGTTTGTTAATGAAAAATAAGAACTACAAATTTATTATGATAAAAATAGAACGAAACGTATATTTCTTCTTCTTGTCATACACATACAATATAAAAAAAAATTTTAATATTAAAAAAGAAAATACAAATATGAAGAAAAAATTTCTAATTTCCTAAATATTTTCGGGTCCCATGATAAATATGTAATAAGTAATAAGTTGTATAAATTAATCAATATTAATGATAATAAAATTTCAGCGTTATATTACAAAGTGAATTTTAGATTATTTCCAAATCGTTTTTATCTTTCATTCTTTAAAAATCGTCAAATAAATTTATTTATTTAAAATTAGTTTTTTTTTTAAAAAAATCGCGTTATTTAGGAGAATGAATAATGATTCAAAGATCATAAAAATTAAACTTAAGATCTAAAGAATTAGATATCGATTAAAGTTTACTACAACCTGCAATCAGAATTGTAATTAGATTTTTTCTTCTATTCAGAATTGCTTAATAATTATTTCCATTATCTTTCTTCCTATCCTTTAATAGTTCTCAATTTACGCTCTCTAAACTTGATAAGTGAATTATTCATTTTGAAATATTTATCAGATGCGATATTGACTCGATATAGATATTAAAAAACTAAAAATTTAAGTTTTATTCATTCATTTATTCATTTTTTTTTGTTCAACAGATAATAATAGGGATTTATAATGATGAAATCAGAGTGATAATAATAGCGATAGTGACATGACAACAAGAGTAATTAATGCAATTATTAATTATTAAATTTTGCATAGATTTTGCACATTCAACATATTTTTTTTCATATTATTAAAATAATAAGCCACATATTATTGATACTTTTATGACTTTTTGGACTCCTGAATTATATATTTATTTATTTATAAGAAATTATTTTGACATTTGACATCATTTGACTCCCTTTATGTTTATTTGCAAAGATTACTTCTTTCTGTTCTTAAATCTAAATCCTTTTTCCATAATAACTGACAATAACCTTATAATTATATATCAAAATACTAAAGTAAAAATCATGATAGCAAGGTTGGGTATGTTTAGATAATTGGGAACTCATTTATTTACAACACAGATTATGAAAAATCTATAAGAACAGCAACAAATAATTTCTCAGTTGTTGATTATGAAGCATTTAAGGTTATTAAGAAAACTGGTTAAAAATTTCGATCTTTAGATAATAATTATATATGTTATATTTCTTTATATTTATTGAGTATAATTAAATAAATTTAAAGTATTACCTATCTCGTCAGAACCCAATCTTATTCTTCTTTTTTTGAAATTTATCAAGGAATCATATATTATTATTAGTTATTATTAGCCTAAACTTAATTGTTCTAGAATTTTAATAATTAATATTAAATATTGTTCAATTCGGTGGAAAATTTGTACAATATAATTTTTGGTGTTTATAAAATTTACATTTTTATTTTTAGCTATATTAATTATAAAAAATGTACAATAAAAATACTGTTCAAAATATGTTCACTTTTTATTATATTCAAAAAATGGACGCTTATAAAATTAATTTCTTAGAGCCTTTTCGCATAGAACGCTAAATTTAAAACAACATTATAATTGACTTTAGCATTTGGTGATGAATATTTGTATTACTTTAGGTTCAATTTATTTATTATTATTTAATTTCAGACTAAAAAGATATTAAGATAAATAACATACTAACTATTCTTTATATATTTGATTACTTACTCCCAATATTTAAAATATAGAATTAAAGATAATGCTTGATTTGTTAAAAAAAAATTTTACAAATGCAACAAAAGCCAGTGAATAAATAGCTTTTTAAAAAGAGAAATAATCATAAATTACAAGTAAAAAATCATACTAGTGCACTACAAGAAAGTGATGAAACAAATCGATCAGACTATTTGATACGAAACCTAAATAGAGTGACATTTTTAATAATGATCTATAATATAGCACGAAAAAAAATTAAAAAAACAAGAAAAACAAAAATAAAAAATAAAACTACATATTATGATCAATTATTTGATTAGAACTTACTCATCATCGGTCTTTTTCATAATATCTAATGATTAGAATTTCGAAAAACTTATTGCATAAGTGTTATGAAATAATTAATAGTAATAAGGATTAAAGATTAATTACACTTTTTGATCTTACGATTCTTACGATTCTTACGATTTGATGTTTAAAAAATACCCTAATGATTTTTTTGATTATTAATAAGCATCAGGAAATTTTTCTTTAGGTTAAATCTAAGTAATATTACGGGACCTACGTAGACTTACGTCTAAAAAAAAAACTTACGAAATTATTTAATTATTTATGTTGTTGCATATTGCTATCATTGTTATAATATCAATCATTATTATAATCATTACGACATGAACAATTGAAGTAATCAATCTTTATATCATCACAATCACCCAAAAAAATAGGATTGACAATAATATTACAAGTATATAAAAAGTTTCAATACATGAAAGTATAAAAAAAGTTTCAACATTAGAGTAGATAAAATAATTAAAATGCATTATTTCATTATGAAATTCTAGTCGATCTTCATTAATTCTGTTCATTATTTCTATTTCTGCAATAGAAATTTTTTTATTATTCTTTTTACGTATAGAATTTTTATCAATAGAAATTTTCCGATGATCAAGTGGAAAATTAATACTTTTCACACTCAAAAGGATTATATCCTCTGAGAATTTCTCTATTTCCTTCCACTTTTAAATTAAAGTGTCAGATGTTTTATCACAAATATTATAAATAATACCAATATCAAACCATCTTTAATTTCTTTATCAAATAATTCAAATTCAAATTCATAGGGGTCATTTTTAATATATAGGTTTCTTTTTTTATTAATGTTTAAATTTCTAAAACATGTTCGTCAGAAATAATTTGAGACGATAAACGAAATGGATTATTTGATTAGTTAAAATTTTTTGAGATGACAATAATTTACTGCCAAGAATTATTTTGTTCAAGAATTGCCTACCCGTACTACATAATCAATAAAACCATCTTCCACTTATGAACATGTAGCCGAGTTTCCTTTGGGATTGATCGTAAATCACTCCATAAGAGTTTTAAGAGGAAGTATTAATGGATTTGCGCCTTAAAAATTTTGGGATATCTGCCATGTCATGCCTTTCTGTAATGATCATGAAGGATAAAGGAACGGTAGAAATCCTTGGAGGTTGTAATCCTTTAATTCGGGTTATTAATAATACTAATCAAGGTTATACTGGTAGTTGGGAAAAAACTAAGAATAGTTTTATTTCTCATTGAAAAATGGCAATATTCAAAATATAATTCTTAACAGGGTAAAAATTGGTGATTATGCAATTTAGAATATGGTCCAAAATTTTGAGAAGATCTTTGTATGAATTGTTTTAGTTCTAATTTTACATTAGATAATAACAGTGTGTGTATTGTAATAACAATAATTATTATGAAAAACCTATAAGAATTACAACAGATGTTTTATTAATTGATTGTGAAGTATTTAAGGTTAATAGTTAGAAATTTCGATCCTCAAATAATAATTAATAAAATTTATATATTTTTTATATTTTTATTGAGTATATTTTAAGTATTACTTATCTTGCTCAGAGCCCATTTGTATAATTCTTCAAATAGACTTCATATCATCCTTTTTTTTGATGTTTTAAGTTATCATACTATTATTAGCTAAATTGGCTAAACTTAATTGATCTTGAAATTTAATCGTTAATATATATTAAAAAATATTTATGAATATATCTGTTGCTTGTGCAAATATCTAGTCATATTATTATCATTATGATAAAGATGAATTTCCGATATTAGATGTTACTCGAAAAAATTAATAATGAATTTGAGGTACATAGAAGTCTTAAAATAATTCTTTATTATCATTCGCTTAATGTCCATCCCTATAAAAATAAATGTCCATTAAATGTTCATTGTTTTTTATCCATTAATTGTACATTTAAATTATTTATTCTTACATTATAATTCATTATTTATCCTTGCATAGTGATGACTTTGTGATAAGGTAAGTAACATAAAAGTTACTCAAATATCCAAATCTTCAAAGAGGGTAAATAATTTTTTTATTAAACAATTATTTAAATCAATCCCAGATCCAATCCCGAAAAAGGTAAGTAATTTTTAAAAGTTTATCATAAATTTCCAAGAAATAATTAAAATAATCCATAGCAATTACAAGAAATTATATTCTAGAAAAATAATAATAATTCGCAAATCCACACCACACCACACTATGTATCTCGAGAAGGTAAGTAGTATTTGAAATTACGGAACCAATTCCAAGTTAGTAAAATTATAGTATAATAATAATAATAAAGTAAATAAAAATAAGATAGATTCTTCAAGGATGTAATTTCGGCTTCAAGCTTTAAAAAAATAAATAATTAATTATTAATAGATAATAAATTAAATAATAAATAAATAATAAATAATAAATAAATAAATAAAAAGTAAAGTATAAATATAAAGAATTAAAGAATCTCGAATCGACATTTCAGCCTCTTAGCGATGCATAGAACTTTTAGAATAGAAAACAAGTTTGAAAGGATAAAATGAAGTACATATATTTAATATTTATATTCCTCTAATTAGCTAAACAAACAAACTACAGTAGAACCTGTATAAAAGCATACCACATATAAGAATAACCTGCCTAAGTGAATAAAATTTTTATGGCCCGAGTTGGGCCATATAAGCTATAAGCATACGCATAACGTGTATATGCATAAAAAAATTCTAGATTATATAGTCGTATATAAGTGTATCAGAATATGTAAAATTTATCACCATTTTATTATTATTTTATCCATTGTCATTTATTCTTTTGTTCTTTCATTAATTTATTCACTATTTATCCATTCTTCATGTAAAAATATCATTTTTATTTTATTAATAAAAAAATACAACTTTCCTGTTATATAAATTTATGTGGCATCATTGACTTACATAGCGTAACCTGTCTATATACATTGGATTTTGCTGGCTTGACAGTATACTTATATACAGATTCTACTGTATTTTCTAAATCCCATTTCTTCAAGAATATAATGCTCTAAGAAATAAAATAGATAAATAAAATTAGACATAAAGTATAAAAAAATAATGAATTTAAATTTTTAATGATGAATAAGACTTTAATAAAAAGGATTAAATGAAGTATTGTTTATATTTTACTATTTATTTAAACTTTCTATAACTTTTTTAAACTATCTAAACCATCTGATTCTTCTAAAAAAAAGTAACTTGTGAATAACATTCAATTACAAATGCTGCTGTTTTACTTTTTGACTCACTCATAACATTCTTCAATAATAAAGCCGAAATAATAATTTTCGCTTTTTCGCAATTTTCCACAGATGTGCCGGCATGAAGTGAGGCTTAACAATAAATAAATATAAATATCAACATTATGTGCATTTTTATTATCACGTTTCGTAATATGCACATTCTATAGTGTTTCTTAAGCAATTTAACTTATTGATAATTTTGTGCAATGATGTATGTCATTTTTTTGAAGCTTCATCTACAAGTGCATCTTTTTCATCATTGTTAAGGGTATGTGGCCATCCCGATCATGATAAATTTTTAATTTTTCCTGTTTTCTTGTACTTGATAATAAATCTACATATTGTAGTAGAATCTCATTCCATTTTTTTTTTTGCAATTTGGGTGGCATTTAAAGTTTCAGTATATGCCAGTATTTCCCCATTATCTCGAAGAGTTAACTGGACATGAGTGGGTGTCATTTTAACTGGAAAATTTACTTCATAACATTCATACAGTTATAAAAAAAATAAATAGATAATAAAAAATACAAAAAAAAAAAAAAAAAAAAAAAGAAATCAGTTGTGAAAATATTGCATATGTTACATTGGAAAACTGACATTACTTTGTGACATGACTGTACATCAGCCACATACTACAAAAAGATGCAGTCTTCTGCACTCCCTAAATTTACTGTTTTTGCTTTTAGTATTTTGGCCTCTTTTGATAGGTAAATAACAATATTCTTATTTTATTGGTTGCTTCGAAATTTTTGCATAAAGATTTTTTCCTTGATTTTTTCCACCTCAACAGAGACCTTAAAGAACTTTAGCCCAGTGGTTTCCTGTCATACTTTGGGAGAGATATTTTTTGGCCTAACCATTGGTTTTGTTTTTTCTTTCTCTTTATTTTTAGTCTTTGTTTACTTAACTGTTCATTATCTGACATAAATAAGTCGCCTTCTTCATCTTCACCATCTAGAATTTCTATATCTTTATGTTTTGCAACTTACAAAAACTTGAACTTGGCTTAACAATGTTTCTAAGGCTTATTTCATTTTCCAGCTCTACTGAATCTCTTAGAGGTCATTTCTTGTTTACATGTCCTGTTACTGAAGGCAACTTTATTTCTTTTCCTTTATTAGAGCTCTCTTTGTTTTCTGAGCATTGTTAACTTCTATCATTTTCTTGATTATTGTTATTGTTTTGTTGACTAGCTTTACCTCTGATATAATGTTTATGTGATTCCTTATCCATATAAGTAAGAATATAGTGAAATAACTAAATTTTGTATATGACTAAAGTCTAAAAAAGTGTTTACAACTGTGGGAATATTTGGCACAAGTGGTCGACCATGATGACAATGACATAATTAAGGCTTATAACGATTTACCATATATTTATATATGTAGGGTATCCTGACCTGATTTACTGTGCAAGGCTACAAAATTTATTTGAATATTATTTTAATAATTTTAATTATTAAAAAATTAGAAATGCGCACATTGTTTGTCAATCATGAATGCTATCTGTGATACTTTGCTGCTGTCTCATAAATAAAAAAACGTCATTTTTTTAAAAAAAAATTTAGATCAGGTTTCTTTGCAGGCTTTTTTTTTAAAATATATGAGTTGAATTGGTTTATTATTTTCGTTCTTATTATTTATTGAACGTTAAATTAAATAAATATTTATAGGGGAAATTGGTTTTCTTTATGGTCTCACTGTTTTCTTTGCTTATTGTTTATGAATGTAGAAACAAATATTTTATCATAGAGGAAATTATTTTTCTCGAAATTATGATTGTTCTTATACGTATCCTTATGAGTGAATTAGTTTTATTGCTTATTGTTTATTATTGTTCAATAATTGTAAAAGTAATCCTAAATTTAAGCCTGACAAACAAAGAATTAACAAATATTTGATAAGAAAAATATCTTAGCAAAAATTCTATAAAAACCCTTGTTATTAGTCCACCCTTTCCACCCTCACTTTAGCTTCCACATCTTTAAAAAATAATCAAACAAATTAATCATTTCTTTCAATATTACGAAAATGAAATTCTTAATAGTTATCATTGTCCTATCTTTATCGGCAGCAACACCATTCGCTGGAATTTTTTTATTGTTAAAATTTTTTACCTTATTTTTTAAATTTATAACTTGACCCTATAGATGCCAAACAAAAGAAATGTGATGTGGATCCTTGGAATTTTATAAACGTGACAAATGTCAGAAAGTTTGGATTTTGCAAATAATCTCTCCTCTATTATTTCTTTATTATAAAATGTAATAATTTTAATTGATGTATATATTTTTTATTTTTCTGTTATCTTCCAACCTTTTTAAATTTGTCTTGCAAATAAAAGTTTATTTATAACTCAGTCATTCTTGTGCATAATTTTTTGTTCGAAGTGATAATTTTCCGATATTTTCCAAAATTCGATATGAGAACTGAATAAATAACTCTTCGGATGAAATTTTAAATACCACAGATTAAAATTTAACCACTGAGATGGACGAAACAATAATTAATAGAATATTTTAAATTGAAATATTGTAGTTTACTCACAATGGATTTGAACAATATGAAGAAGTCGCAGCCGATTCTCGTGGACTATATTAAACACTAAAATGAGAAATTCCCGCTAAAATGTAGTCCCTAAGCCAATTTCAATAACAGAAGATATCAAACTTCATGAGAGGCAGTTTTTAAATTTATTTAAAAGTGTTGTGTTTCTTTTTTTTTTCGATGATTTTTTTTTTTTTGAATAAATGACAATGAATATTATTCTAGATTATATTTAAATATCATAACATTTTGAGATTCTATGGAATAACTAGTTTATTTTTCCAAATATTTTGCTGACATAAATTTATCTAGTTTCATCCCACGATAAATTCAAGTTGGTTGTTGAATACGCTGATGGAGGTTCATTACGTCAGTATTTAAAAATCCATTTAGTGAGTTAAATTGGAATAATAAATTATAACTTGCGAAAGAAGTGACTAGTATATACGTAAATGGAATTATCCGTGAATATATTTACGAAAATTTAAAATTATTATTTAAAATATTATTTAATATTTTTCTTTAATTCTTTTATATTTTTCCAAATAATAAAAATGAAATATTCTTGTTCGAAAGGTCATATTAGATTAAGTGATCCCAGAATATCACAAAGATAATCCTCCATCAATTGGTCATAAAGGAAGTTCTGATATATACAGTTTAGGGGCACTACTTTGCGAAATCTCTAGTAGTAGAGTTTCATTTCGATCGGAAAAATTATCAAACAATGAATCGATACGATAAAAAAATTGTCAGATAAGATAAACAAGAAACTGTTTAACAAGTGACTCATCGAAAATATGCGAAAATCTATTTTAATATGAATATTATTAAAGATCCTTTTCTTCTATAAAATATAATAAAAAAAAACAATAATCACTTTATGAAATATAATAATTAGAATATAAATTTTTATTTATACTCTTGTATGTAATTATTATATAAAGACAGAAGTCATTAACAAAATTTTGTAAAAACAATATTTATTTCAATACTGGAAATCATATCAATTTTAAAAAGATTTACATTTGCCTTAAATAATTGGGATTGTTTTTTTATATAATTCATTAAATTTAATTTGTTGGCAACATAATCATACATACTAAACGTCCAACTGTTGAACAAGCTTACAACGAACTTAATGAACTTGATGTTGATGTTGATGTTGATGATACGATAACCGAATACGAATTATAATGTCGATTGACCAAAGTACATTAAAATTTATTTTATCTATTTCATTTGTAAAATTTTTTATGATGAAATAATAAACACCATTTACATGAGTAATGACAATTTATTGCTCTAAAAAATTTATATCAAGAAAAAATTAATTTTGCTATTATTTATTGAAATAAAAAAAAATTGACTTTTCATCTTGATATGCATAAAACTTTAATTTAATAAGTTTATTTGGTGCCCCTCTTGACACCTTCTGTAATACTTTAATGATAGATGATATAATTTCATGATAAATAATGAATACATATAAACATTTTATTTATATACAAATATTAGACTATTAATTTCGGATAATTAAATAAAAAAATTTAAATTTCAGCTATATTAAAATTTTTTTTAAAAATGCAAGTTTTTATTATTTGATTTTTTAATTGATGAATTTGAAAAACGCTTAGTAATAAAATTAACTATAAAATTTGCTCTTTGTTAACATTTGAATTAACCAATTTTTTTATTTGATAAAATAAAAAATTTTATCACAGGAATTAACCGGGACATAATTGAAAAAATAATAAAATTTATAAATTTTGTGTTTATATAAAGTATTTATCAATTAATTTCGTAATATTATGAATTTTTTTAAAATAAATATATCGATTTTTATTATTGATTTTTTAATCAACAAATTTGAAAAGTGCTTAGAAATAAAAATAGCTATAATTAATGGTTATATTAAAAATTGATTATTTGAATGATTTAAAATAAAAAAATAAGTTTTTTATTATTTATCAACTTATAATATTTAATTTTCACGCCGTATTCAAACTAATGGAATTTCCAATGGAGATCCTAAATAAATAAATGAAATATAAGTATACACTACAACATTATTTGTCGTACTTACTGCGGCTATCTCGGCATTTTATTTATCTATTTTTTATTTATATTTAATTTTTTATTATTATTTAATTTTTTATTGTAATTTAATTTTTTTATTATTATTTTTATCATTTCTCTGAAGACTTCCGTAAATATATACAAAATATAAAACATAAAATTAAAATGAAATTAAAAAGTAATTTTGCAGATCCTGCTATCTCAAGAAGGTGAAATGAACCCGAAATCACAGAATAAAGTATATAAACATAGTAAATATATATATATAAATAAGATTTATTTAATTAAAGCTTTAAATAACAAAAATTAATAGTTAATAAATAAATGAGATGCATACACGTCAAATGATATAAAGAAATAAAGAATTTAGAATCAAAATTTCAACCTTAAAAATAAAAAGTATAAAACGAAGTATATAATATCTCTTTATTTAAACTAGCACAAACTATTTTTTAAACTATCTTTTAGAGGTCGATCCATGTCACGTTTAGTTTACTCACATTGTTTAATTATGTAACGTGGTAATATGGGGTAAGGTCACCAGATGAGTGGTGTACAGGCATAAAATAGGAATTGAATACGGTGTACAAAGGTGTAAAAAAACTCCCAAAAATAATGTGATTAAAGCTAGGGTAGGATTGGTGAGTTATTTAGAGTTAGACATGGGTTAAAAAATTTGTACTTTGTTTTACACCACTCATCAGACCAACACCTTTCCGTAGTACCCTTCCATCAATGTCACGTTAAAATGTGTAGATGTATTTTGTGTAACTATGTATTTTGTATTATAATTTATTATCGAAAACTTAGCGAAGGTTAAAAATAATAATCAAGAATGTTTATTTTTGTACAACGGTTCCAACAAATTATTTTTAGTAAAAAAAAATAATTACATAACAAAAGTATACCGTTTTACCATAGTCGCAGTACAGACTATTACGACATAATAATTTAACTAATCAAATATTTATTTAGAAAAATATTATTAAAAAAACCAATTGTCAAATAACTAGTGACGGCGACGAAAGCGCACATTCACCTAATCAGTTAAATTATTATTAATTTTTTTTAAAAAAAAAGTATTAAAAAATAAAATTTAAATATAATTTAATTAGGTTGATCGAAAAATAATAAAATTATTTTTAAAGAAGAAATCTTATGACTTTATTTTTATTTTATTTTTTTTTTCAGAACACATGCGAAAAAGATTGAAAATATTTTATTTATATTTATTTTATTTTTTTTTTCAGAACACATGCGAAAAAGATTGAAAATATTTTATTTATATTTGCTTTGCAAAAAAAAAGAATGTATTTTGACACCAATAATAATTAAAGTTTACGCTTGTTTTTAGTAAAAATTAGACAGAAAATTTTTTTTCAGAATGTTGAAAAAATATTTATTATAAATAATTAAAGTTTATTGCTGTTTTTAGTTATCTCCTTAACTTCGTTTAACCGATTACATATTTTTAAATTCCTTTTTTTCCATTTCGTGCCGTGACTTCGCTGAAATAGGAATAATATTGAGTTGGAATAAACACTACAATAAATAAATTTATTTTTAATTCCCGCCATAAAATACATATATATTAAATTTAATATTTTACACTAATAATATAATAATTTAATGTAAAAAAAATATAAAAACCACCACTCGCGTCCATTCGTTTTTATTTAAAAAATTTAAAAATAACAAACTTATCTTATCCGAATTATTTCAGATAAATCCTTTCGATTTTCTGGTAAATAAATATTACATCTATCATATCAATTTTTCTGTATTTTCTAGATTACCCGAATTGACATAAAATGGGTATTTTGGAATTCTTTCGAGAGCCGATTCCTCCATATGTATTTGGCACCTTTCCTGCAATTGCAACCATAGGAACAGCACCATTTAATATCTTCAGAGGAAAGCTATTATGGATATTTCGGATCTTAGGATCCCCATTCACGGGTTTGTCATATTTTTGCAATGTAAAACACAATGATCCGTCGGCAATGTGCGCATATTGGCTTCCATCAAGAAATTTTATAAATGAAAATGGTCAAAATATCCTCTATCGACCTTTCGGACATTATGCTATGGAATTAGATCCCAATGACCGTCAGAAGGCAATGATTAATGCATGCGTAGCAAAGTCATCTGTTCTAGAACGATTAGGGTCATTGGTAACTGTATATTTTGTATTAGTTGGTACGATTACAGCCATAGCTAAATTGGCAGGTAAAAATCATTGTGAGGATTGGACATATATACCAATGATATTATCCTGGACATTGCCGGCTATATATATTCGAACAATCAAAGGAAGAATAGTAGTTTTTGATCCGTGTGAAAAATTAAGAAATGAAAGAATCATTGTAAAAAATCTCCCTGATGGAAGATCTGACTCGCGCGTTTACATTTTGATCACTGCTTTTGTATCGATAACAGCACCTTGGATAGCAGTATACATAGCGTATCTTTCACCCCCGGTTTCATTTGCTTGTAGATCCAAATTCGTTACGATATTTTGCTCCATATGGTCATTCAACAATTTTATCGCGTATATATCGCATGTCTTGGGAGAACAAACCGTACGAGGACATTGGTTGATCCACGGCTGGTTTTGTTTTAGTGGTGTTATAATAGGATTTCTTTTAATTTTTCTAGGCATACTATCTAATAATTTATCATGGTGGATAATCCTGTTTGGAAATGAATGTGACAAGTCATCAGTATGTAAATACTAAAGATGTAATAATTATTATTATTATTTATTATTAACATTAGAGTATTTAGATTTTTTGGGGGTCTTTGGGAAACCTAATTGAAGAGATTCAGTTTATAGTTTAGTTGCCATAGATAATTAGGGCAACGATGGATAGGCGGTTAGGTTAATAGATTATAGCCAGTCTTATTAGATGTCAGATTTCTTGACATTTTTCTTGGGTTTTCCATCAATTTAACCAATAAATCATTTAATACAAATACTGTAACTACCTTGAATTGAAAAAAGACTGTGTTAATGTTACAGACATTTTTTCCGTTTTGAAAAAAATTCTTTATGTGGTTAGTGGTACGACTGCATTTTTCGGTTTAATTTTTTATTATGTTTATTTATATACTAGTGTGAGGCCCGTGTCTTTTCTCCTTGCTCTTTTTTACTATTTTTATTATTGTTTTTATCTTTTTACATATGAATTTATCTGTTTGCCTTTGCGTTTTTGATTTGTTGCTATTTGATTTTGTGTTCGTCTTTAATTTTGCATTTTGTGCTGAGATCAGTAGAAGTAATTATTATGACATTTATTGTGTGCATAACCGCAATGAGTTTAATAAATACGGGAGAATATTAAAATAAAACTTTTTTCTACAACGTAAATAAACAGAATTCGTATATACAAATAAAAAAATTAATTAAAAAACAGGTTTCTAATTCAAAACAATTATAAAATATAGAAACTTATTTATTTATTATTTTTAATTTATTCATGTGTCATATTATTTTACCGTATTTATTAAACTAATTCTATCGTAAAAAAATTCGTGAGTATTTTTAATTATTAAAGAAAAAAATCGTATTTCAATCCATTCATAAGCCAGCTTAAGAAAACAAATGTTCAGTACTTTCATGCCTTCTGAACAGTTTTGATCAGTCGCTCAAAGGCAGTTTACTTTGTTCAATGTATTTGATATTACGTCTCAAAGTTCTGGATGTAAAATAGAACTTTAAAAAAAAATTCGTGGGTATTTGTAATTAAAGAAACATCGTATTTCAATCCGTTCGTAAGCCAGCTTATCGAAAACAAATATTAAAATATTTTCACATCTTCTGAACAGTTTTAATTAGTCGCTCAAAAGCAGTTTTCTTTGAAATTACGTTTCAAAGTTCTGAAAGTGCAAAAAAATCGTGAGTATTTGTAATCAAAGAAAGAATAATCTTTCAATGCCAGCTCAGTGAAAACAAATATTCAAGTAGTTTCATACCTTTTGAACAGTTTTAAATAGTCGATCAAAGAATTTTTTTTTTCTCTCAGATGTTAAAAATAAGAAACCTGCCACCATATTTTTTTGATCATACAATACATAATAAATTTTATTAAAAATAAAATGAAATAATTTCGTAAACATGATAGCATCAAATGATCACAACATAGCGATGCAACTGTGATGATATTTTTTTAAGAACAACAATTTTTTGAGTAAGCATGCGAACTCTCACTAAGCCGAGAGAGAATTAATTTTACTAGGAAAATTTTACTGTGCCAAGGATCGCTAAAGCTTCTCTAGAGGCCTTACTCAATCATGGGATCACCTGTTATCTTTTACAAAAAACAATTATAACTCTATTATTCTTATTATTTCCACTAAGTCGAAGAGGAATTAGATTCTCCAAGTCGCATCAATTTCTATCCTTCGTAAATCCTTTTTTAGGTCGCAAGAAATCACCTGTTAACTTTTACTACTTGAAAAGAGGTTAAGAACGTAATTGTTACGAAATCACGTTACAAATTTCAAATAAATATAGGACCAATAAAAATGGTAAAACACAAAATCACGGAATCTGAAACCCACCAATTAAAAGTCTTTGAATTCAATTATTTATTAATTCAATTATTTATTAATTGTTAAGATTTTATGAAATATATATATAAATTGATATTTTTTATTTCGCAAGATATATTTATTGTGGAGTGGTTGATTTAGGAATATAAAAACAAGATTTATTTATGATTTAATGATTGCAGCCAATGAATTTGAGATCGAAAAATTAGAAAAATCTTTCATTGAAACTGGTTAAAGTTCATTTTTTCTAGTTTATCGTTCAATTTTTAGTGAAATAACTTGAAAACTTTTGAAATAACATTGTTACAAAACATCTTTCACTTATTTTTGATACTGAAGATTTTAATTCTCTTCAAGAATCTGCTCCTTTAGTATGATTTACAACTAGAAGAGGTGATGATTTGTGAATGTGTAATTAAATAGAGAATTTCTCAGAACTTTACCAGTAGACCTTAAAAAATGGACTAAAGAAAACTTTACAACCTTAAAAACTTCTTGTCACCAATACCTACCTCTAGTTAGAAATTTTCATATTACTGATACTGATATTTATGAAAAAAATAAAGCCATACAAGAAAATTTTTATTCTTGATGAACAACTTTGGGAAGAATTCCTACCCGTACAACGGAACAAGCAAATATACTCTCCACTATTATTATTTATGAATATAATTCTTGGAGGTTATTATCCTTTAATTTGGGATGTTAATATTATTGTTTCTAATAATATATGGAATAAAATAAGGATAGATTTATTTTCTCATTGAAAAATGGCAATATACAAATTTTAATTCTTAGTAGAGTAAAAATTCGTGAGTGCAATTTGGATTGTAAACAAATATTGTCTAAAGACTTATGGTCCATCTTTGTTGTATCTAATCTCTAATTTTACGTTAGATAATAACAGTGTGTATTATAATAACAATGATTATCATGAAGAACTACAACAAATGATTTCTCAATTATTGATTATGAAGTATTCATGGTTATCAAGAAAAGTAGTTAGAATTGCAAATATTTTGCATTCGGAAAAATTTCTGCAATTACAAATGCTTGTTGTTTTGACTTTTTGACTCTCACCCTCGATAACATTCTTCGATAAGCATATGGGCGGATTTGTTTGATTGCGAAAATCTAAAAATGGAAATTATTATAAAATGCTTATCAATTTCTTTTTTAGCCATAAGAAATCAAATAAATCCGCCCATATTATAAAGCCACAATAATGATTTTTGCTTTTTCACAGTTTTCTACGAATGTGCCAGCATGAAGTATGTGGATAACTGAGGCTTGGCAATAAATAAAAATAAAATAAATATTAACGCTACTGTGGCATTTTTTATTATTTATGTTTTCCCATATACGCATGAGACTTCATGGCTTTAAATCCCGTGCCGATAAAGAAATTCTGCTAGTCGTGAGAAGCTTCGATTTCTCTTTTGTAAGCTTTACGTTCATAAAAATATGGTTTGTTTTTAAGAGATTCTTCGTATTTCTCTTAGTCAATTTTAGTTTCAATGTAGATAACAATTGCGAATAATACACATGATAAAAGAAGAAGAAATTCCGTCTTTTTGTGAGAATTATAAAGTTTTATAATGAAATTATGATGTTTTATAACTTTTTGAAATGAAATCATACTGTTTTTATAACTTCTTGTTAAGTTAAACATAAAAGAGATACAAATAAAAATAAATAAAGAGATAAAAATAAGAATAAATATGACATTCGTGATTATTCTTATGGTGGCTAGAAAACTTTTTTGATTTTTGCGCACAATAACTTTCCTTTTTGTTTTGTAAACAAATTATTTTAAAATTTTTATCTTTGAGGCTTGCTGGTTTTCCCCAATTCTTATATTACCAAAATTAGGTTTCCTAATCTATCTGTCATCTTTCCATAAGAGATGAATTTTAAAATAACAAATTTTAAGATAATGTGGCTTTGAATATTGGACACAAATGATATGGCTTATAATAATTTACCATATATAGTATCCTAACCTGATTTTCTGTGCGAGGCTCCAATTTTTTTGGTCAACATTTTAATTATTTTAATTACATAAAAAATAGAAATGCGCATATTGTTTGTCAATTATAAATACTATCTACGATACTTCGCCGCCGTTTTGTAAATAAAAAACGCATTTATAAAATTTTTTTGAAGGCTGTAAATATGAGTTGAATTGGTTTTATTATTTTTGCTTTTTATTTATTGAATGTTAAATTGATTAAGAGAAAATTGATTTTCTCGAAATTGAGATTATCATACATATTCTTTATGGTTTTATTGTTTTCTTTGCTTATTGTTTATGAATGTAGAAGCAAATAATTTATCATGAAGGAAATTTTTTTTCCCGAAATTATGATTATTCTTATATGAATCTTTATGAGTTGAATTAGTTTTATTGTTTATTGTTTATTATTATTTAATAATTGTAAAAGTAATCCTAAATTTAAGCCATGACGAACAAAAAAATTAACAAATATTTTGATAAGAAAAATATCTTGTAGAGTGAATCTTTAACTTATGGCAAAAATTCTATAAAAACCCTTGTTATTAGTCTACCCTTTCCACCCTCACTTTAGTTTTCACATCTTAAAAATAATATAACAATTTAATAATTTCTTTCAATATTAAAAAAATGAAATTCTCAGTAGTCGCCATTGTTCTATCTTTATTGGCAGCAACATCGTTTGCTGGTAATTTTTTATTGTTAAAATTTTTTCATTCATTGAATTTTTTTTTTTTAATTTATAATTTGACCCTATAGATGCCAACCAAGAGAAACGGGATGCAGATCCTTATTATTATTATAAACGTGATGCTGAGCCCTATTATTACTATAAACGTCAGGAATTCAAACGTGATGCCGAACCATACTATTACTACAAACGTCAGGAAGAAAAACGTCAATTAGACAAACGTCAAGAAGAAAAGCGTGATGCCGAACCCTACTATTACTACAAACGTCAGGAAGAAAAACGGCAATTAGACAAACGTGATGCCGAACCATACTATTACTACAAACGTCAGGAAGAAAAACGTCAAGAAGAAAAACGTCAAGAAGAAAAACGTGATGCCGAACCCTACTATTACTACAAACTTTAGGATGATTAAATTTAGATCTTGGATTTTACAAATAATCTATCCCTATATTAATTTCTTTATTATTAAATATAATTGATTTTAATTGATGTACATATTTTTCATTTTTCTGTCATCTTTCGTCCGTTTTTTAAATTCGTATTGTAAATAAAAATTTATTTTATAACTCAATCATTCCTGTGACATTATTTTTTGTTCAAAGTGTTAATTTCCGAAATTTTCACAAAAATCGATATGAGAACGGAATAAATCAACTCTTCGGATGAAAATTTAAATACCAAAGACAAATTAACTAATGGAATGAACTAAACAATAATTAGTAGAATATTCAAAATGGACATTGTATTTTACTCAATGGATTTGAACAATATGAAGAAGTCGCAGCCGATTCTCGTAGACTTTATTTAAAACTAAAATGAGAAAATTCCCACTAGAACTATAGTTCTTGAGCCAATTTCAATAACAGAAGAATTCAAACTTCAAGAGAGGCAGTTTTAAAATTTATTTAAATGTGTTGTGTTTCATTTTTTTTCGATGATTTTTTTTTTTGAATAAATGACAATGGATACTATTCTAGATTATATTTAAATATCATAACATTTTGAGATTCTATGGAATAACTAGTTTATTTTTCCAAATATTTTGTTGACATAAATTTATCTAGTTTCATCCCACGATAAATTCAAGTTGGTTGTTGAATAAGCCGATAGAGGTTCATTACGTCAGTATTTAAAAATCCATTTAGTGGGTTAAATTGGAATAATAAATTACAACTTGACTAGTGTGTACGTAAATGGAATTATCCGTGAATATATTTTTAAATTATTATTCTTTAATTCTATTAATTTTCCCAAATAATAAAATAGAATATTCTTGTTCGAAATGTCATATTATATTAAGTGATCCGGAATATCCCAAAAAATGGCAGAATTAGGACATGGATCCTTGATCAATTGGCATAAAGAAGTTCCGATATATACAGTTTAGGGGTATTACTTCGCGTAATCTCTAGTGGTAAGGTTCCATTTGAATCGGAAAAATCATTGAACAATGAATTGAAAAAGAAATTGTCAGAGGTGAACAAGAAACTGTTGAACAATGGACTCCCCGAAAATATGCGAAAATCTATATTATTTATTATTTAATCAATTGAATGATTCTTTAATTTTCGGCAACACGATCATAATAAACGTCCAACTGTTAAACAAGATTACAACGAATTTAATGAAATTAATGTTGATGATACAATAACCGAACCAAGGTTACTCTGTCCATAACTATTTCCTTCTTCAGTTGATTTCAAGTACCATTGGAATGTTTTCTTTTCAATTTTGTAATTCCAATTCCTTCTTGATAAAAATATCCAAGACTACACTGTCCATCATTATTTCCTCTTTCAGCTAATTTGAAGTACAATTGAAATGCTTTTGCTTTATCTTTTGTAGTTTCAATTTCATTATGATAACAGACTCCGAGATTAAACTTTCCATTGTTGTTCCCTCCTTCAGCTGATTTAAAGTACCACTAAATGCTTTCTCTTCATCTTTTGTGGTTCAAATCCCTTCATTATAACAAGTGCCATGGTTATTCTGTCCAGCCCTGCTCCCTCCTTTGGCTGATACCAAGTTCCAGTGAAATGCTTTCTCTTCATCTTTTATGGTTCCAATCCCTTCTTCGTAATAAGTACCAAGTTAATTCTGTTCATAACTATTCCCTCCTACAGTTGATTTCAAGTACTATTGAAATGCTTTCTCTTCATCTTTTGTGGTTCCAGTTCCGTTTTTATAACAATTTCCAAGATTATATTGCCCATTACAATCTCCCTCTTCGGCAGATTCCGAGTATGACCAAAATTCTTCATTTTCATCTTTCGTTGTTCCAATTTCCTTATTATTCACCCCCATTTATGCAGAGAATAAAGTTTTTAAAAAGAAATTTAATATAAATTCGATGAATTTACTAAGTAAATCAAGGTTATTTATATGTTTTAGTTATAAGTAATTTTTGAGGATAAGTAAAGTTAAAATTTACAATTCTTACATGTTAGCCGTTTAAAAGTATAATGATTAAACTGTACTGTGCGATCTTAAATATACACCAAATTCGTACAATAAAATGCTTAATGTTTTTGTTAAATCAATTTTTGTGCTATCCATATTTGCTAATTTCTAAAATTGGTTCGTCTTAGAATATTTCACTTACTGATTTTAGAAATATTAAAAATTATTATTTTTATAATTAATTAAATTATTCTCTTTAGAAAAATCGTCACGTTTTATAATAAACTGAGAAGATTACGTAGTTGGAAATTTATAATTGATTTCAGTTTTTTTTTTTCTTTCAATATAACCGAAAATTAATTTTTGATTACTTCCAATTATATATTCACGCAAAATGATAAATGCGTTTTAATAATTAAAATTTTTATCTCGAATGACTAATCTTTCACTTTATAAATTTATTACTTATTTAGGACAAAAAAACTATTACTCATTATTTTCAATTATTCATAGTTTTAAAAACTAATATTTACCGATAAAGTAAATCAACCACACATAAATAATATACCATATAACAGTAAGGAAAAATCATTACATTTTAATATTTTTTTTAGATGGATCAACATATACCCAAACTAATTAATTCACGACATTTATTTGGAATTATTAATTAGGGTTGCGAACAGGAAAATTGTTAATAATTATAAAGGCAAAGGCAATCATGACGTTACTACTTCAAGATTTAGTTCTGAACTATTACAGGTTCTACTGCTAATTATAAATCAAGGAATCTGAATAAAAAAATTAAGAATTCTGAGATAGAAATATATTTAAGAAAATTAAAAATTTATAAAATATTTCATCATCATTTACAGTATAACTTATGATTTCATTTTTATCAATTTTTATTATCAGACATCATGATATTAATAGATATTATTTGTAGATATTAAAAAGTGTGATTAGTGATATCATAAACATTAATGGCAGTAACTAAGGTAATAGTGAAATAATTTTAATGATTTATTGACCATCAATTTTTATTAAAAAAATGAACATCATTCTTATTTTTTTTTATTTAATCACCACATCATCAAGATCATTACTGTTATATCGTCATCATCACTACCACATCAATACTACATCATCATCAGGATCTAATAGTTTATTTCTATATACATATAACTATTATTGTTATGAGTGAATTATTATATGAGTTACGTTTTCATTTTCTTTATTTTCTAAGTTGGTTATTATATATGGATTCTTATGTGAGCTATGTGATTATGGTGTATTAAAATCATTATTACTATTATAGATAATTACATTATTAATTAGATAAGAATGTTGTTATCACTATATTTAAATATTATGTAATATTAGTGATATTGTTATAACCTTCGACATATGATTTGCTTCAAATTTAACTACATCTACTGAAACTACTTCTTTTAAGTCAAAGAATCTGAATAAAGAATTCTTGAGTGGAAATTATTCAAGTAATGATATTCATTATTTCTTTTATTGTTTATATATTTTTATCTCAACCAATTTTTGATTCATTTATTTATTTTTTATCAAAGTGGATTATTATATTAAGGAATGATTAATGATTTTATAAATATTAGCATGACCATTATTATTAGAAATTCTCTTAATTTTTGTTTAATTACTGTATAATCAACATCACCATCAATAATCATTTCTTCACCGGATTATGGTAATGGTGCATTAGAAAATTTTTTTTTGAGCGAGAGTGACTAGTACTTCATGGCTTCAGAGCAACCAGTGACATTGATAATCTTACTACCAAGAACAATTTTTGTTCAAGAATTGTCCACCTATACAAAAGAAACAATAAAACCATTTCCACTATTATTACATTATTACTTTTGAACATGCATCTGAAATTTCACCTTGGATTAATACATATGAGCTTCGATTAATTTACGAATAAACTTTTTGGATATCTGTAATGGTCATGCTAGTACTGTAGTGACCATGGAAAGTTAAAGGAATAAAAGAAATCCTTGGAAGGTTATAATACGTACAATAATTTGAGATTCTAATATTGCTGGTTCCAATAATAGATGAAATAAAAGTAAGAATGGCTTTATTTTCTCATTGAAAAATGTCAATATATAATATTCAACTCATAGCAGAGCAAAAATTCGTGAATGTGCAATTTTATTACAAACAAATATTTATGTTCCATCTTTTGTGTATATTATCTCTAATTTTACGTTGGATAATAACAGAGTGTATTATAATGACAATGGTTAGAACTACAATAAATGATTTCTCAACTGTTGATTATGAGATTCAGAGAACTAGTTAGAATTGCGAGATTAATAAATACAAATATTTTGTGTTCAGAAAAACTTTCAGCCACATAACGTTCTTCGATTTCACAGTTTTCCGGGGACTTAAGTGTGTGGATAACTGAGGCTTAGCAATAAATAAATATAAATATTAACATTACTGTGCCATTTTTATTATTTATGTTTTCCCATATGGCGCATAATTTTCATGGCTTTTGATAAAGAAATTCTACTGATCATGTAATAATAATAAAAAAATAAATCTGCATCTCTTATATAATAATAATAGTAGGGAGAAGCTTCGATGTCTCTTTTGCAAGCTTTACTTTATAAAAGTATGGTTTGTTCCTAAGAGATCTCCGTATTTCTCTTGGTCAATTTTAACTTCAATGTAGATAACAATTGCGAATAATGCACATGATTAAAGAAGAATAAATTCCATCTTTGTGAGAATTGTAACTTTTTAAAATGAAATCATGATGTTTTTATAACTTCTTGTTAAGGTAAATATAAAAGAGATACAAATAAACATAAATATGATATTCGTAATAATTCTTATGGTGGCTAGAAAAATTTTTTGATTTTTGCGCATAATAACTATCCTTTTTGTTTGTAAACAAAGTATTTTAAAATTTTTAAAATTTGGCTTTGATATTGGATGACAAATGATAAAGGCTTATAACAATTTACCATATCCTGACCTGACTTCCTGTGCAAGGCTGCTAATTTCTTTTGGTCATTATTTTAATTATTTTAATTAATGCCATTATATTTAAACCACATCTTGTAGATTGAATCATTAACTTATAGCAAAAATTTTATAAAAACCCTTATATCTTTGCATTCACATCTTTAAAAAATAATATAATATCTTCCAATATTACACAAATGAAATTCGCAGTAGTTGCCGTTGTTCTATCTTTATTGGCAGCAACATCGCTTGCTGGTAATTTTTTATTGTTAAAATTTTTTTTCATCTTTGTAATCTTTTTTAATTTATAATCTTAACTCTAGATGCCAACCAGGAGAAACGTGATGCCGAACCTTATTACTACTATAAACGTAATGCTGAACCATACTATTACTACAAACGTGATGCCGAACCTTATTACTACTATAAACGTGATGCTGAACCTTACTATTACTACAAACGTGATGCCGCCCCCCAAAAACGTCAGAAACCTACCAAACAACCAGATACGTCTGATTCGGAATCATCTTCTGATGAAGAATAATTCATTTAAATTTAAATTCCAGATTTGAATTTTGTAAATAATCTAACCCCCTTATAAAATTCTTTATTATTTAAATGTAAATATTTTTATTTGATGTACATTCTTTTTATTTTTCTGTAATCTTCCGATCATTTTAAAATTCGTCTTGCAAATAAAGATTTATTTTATAACTCAATCATTCTTTTGACAAAATTTTTTGTTCAAAGCGGTAATTTCAGAAATTTTCCAAAAAATCGATATGAGAACGGAATGAATCAATTTTTCGGATGAAATTTTAAAAATATCATGGACCAAAATTTAACTAATGGAATGGACGAAAAAATAATTGGTAGAATACTTCAAAGGACATATTGTAATTATCACAATGAAAAAGTCGCAGCTGATTCTCGTAGAACTATATTTTTATACAGTATTTTTTTTAACCTATATTTTTTATAAACATGAGAAATAATAATGTGCAAGTTTTAATTTTCTTTTTTTTTGTGCATTTTTTTACATAGCACAAATAACGTAAATTAAAATAATTAAAAAAAGCATATTCAGCATTTTTGTATATTTTATTCAATTTATTTACACACATTCGCATTCATTCACTCATATTCGTTCACAATTATTTTTCACTCATTCACTCTAACTTGCTGTTCACAAATGGAAATTTCCAATGGGAGAATTAACAGAACAAAGGGGAAAAAGTGAGGGGATGGAAAAATAAATTAAAATTTAATTAATAAAATAAATGAAACCGAAATCTTATTAAGGAAATATAAAATAATCTTTATATATACAGGATATTACACTACACAATATTTATTACTTCTTATACACTCACTGTAGCAGGTATCTCGGCATTTTATATTTATTTTATTATTAATTATCTTTGTTATTTCTCTGAAATACAAAAATTGAATTTAGAACGTACGATTTTCATATAAATTATACTTCTTTTAAAACATTTATTCATTTATTGAATGATTTCTCTCAATGACTTCTTTTCCTAATATTGTATTTAATGTATTCATTTATTTCATTTGGCATTGTCACAACTGTGCAGAGTATTTTGAACAATTTCTCAAATCAGTCTCAAAGTTTGCATCACACAAACATAATAATATGCTCTATCTGCCAGTAGGTC
>CAJVPK010000417.1:0-33696 GCA_910592015.1 Diversispora eburnea | reverse complement strand
TGAATAATTATGAAAATAATTTTGAAAATGATGATTTTTTATCTTTTGAAATGAATTTTCGAAGTGAAGATGAAACATCTATTGCTTCATCAAGTAAAAACATTATCCAAAACAAAAAAACTCCAATAAATAGAATAAAAAGTAATATAAATAAAAAAAGGATTCAATCTTTTTTTGAAAAATCAACTAATATAGAAGAATTAGATGATAATGAAATTAGTAATGAAGGTGATGAAGGTGATGAAGGTGATGAAGATGAAGGTGAAGATGAAATCAGTGACAATAATATTCTAAGTAATTCAAGTTGTCTTTAAAATTGTAGAAAAAGAAAAGCATCTGTTTTATTAAAAATCTCTAAAGGAAAAAAATCAAAATCAAAAAAATCAAAAACAGTAGCAGCATTGAGAACTAGTTTTGTTTGGAATTTTTTTATAACTGATCATGATACAGAAACAGATATTATTTATGTAATTTGTCAAATAAAAGATTGTACACGCAAATATGCTCATCATGGTTCTACAACTAATTATACAAAACATCTTTGTGATGATCATCATATTATTGAAGTTTCATTATCTTCAAAAACTCCAGAAGAAATAAGTAATCTAAAACAATCAAAAAAAAACAATCTATTGATGAACTTCTATTAAGATCTCTTAGTTCAAGAAGACAAAAATTATTAAATTAAGATTTTATAAAATTTATAGTAGGAACAAGACAACCATTATCTATTGTTGAAAGTGATTTATTTAAAAATTATATTAATGCTCTCAATCTACAATTTTCTATTCCTTGCATTAATACAATTAAAAATTTAATAGATCTTTTATATAATTATATGAAAAGGCAACTCAAAAATATTATAATTAATTCTATTAATTATATTTATTTAACTTTTGATTTGTAGTTATTAAAAGTACATAATTCATATTTGGATATTATTGCCCATTGGATTAACAAAGAATTTGAAATTTGTAACATGGTTTTAAATATTGGAAAAATACCATATCCACATACTGGTATTGAAATTGCTCGTCATGTTTCAAAAGTTTTTAATGACTGGAATTTGGAAGATAAAATAATAATTATAATTACAGATAATAGAAGTAATGTTAAATCTGCAGTAACAAAATTGGAAAAAGATTGGATCCCATGTGCTGCTCATACATTACAATTATTAGTTACTAAAAGATTGAAAATAATTGATCCTCTAATAACAAAAGTAAAAAATCTTATTATTTTTTTGGAAAGTGATAAAAGAAAACAACAATTAAGACATGTACAAGTTATGTGTAATCAAATTCAAGAAAATGAAACAGTTGAAATTATTAAGCCTATAGATATAAAGTGAAATTCTTTTTACAATATTTTAGTTCAACTTTATAAATTAAAAAATTCAATTAAATGGTTAGCTAATAACTTAGAAAATAGTAATTTATCAATTGATATTCATAATTTTAATATTATAGATTAACTTTTACCCACTTTAACAAAATGAAAAACTATTCAAGATTTAATAGAATTATTAGTTTCTGTTGAATAAGTAACAAGATTATTAGGAGAAGAAAATTATACAAAATTAGCTCTTACTGCTTCAATAATTGATGAAGTTATACATAATTTTAAAAATATAAAATCAAAAAATATTACTATTACAAATATTATAATTTCAAATATTTGTAATACTATTTTGAATGATCTTGAAATAAGATGGAATATTTCAAATAATTATGGATTAACTGTATCATTTTTAGATTCTAGATTTAAAATTTTAACTTTTTACTTACAAGTAAGTATATATCTTTAATTAAAAATAATATATAATATTTAATTTTTTATATAATTTATTATTTAAAATACATGTAATATTATATATAACAAAATTAAAAAAAAAATTGAAGAAATTGTAAATTTGTCATCTGATGAAATTTAAAGTTCATTAGAAACAGATTCAACATCTTTATTATCTTTTTTTTCTCATATTTCTTCAACTTTTAATCAAGAATTTAAAACTAATTCAAATAAATTAGAACAATATTTACAAATGAAAGAGTTATTAATGTATAAAAAAAAATAATCTTTTAATTTGGTAAAAAACAAATTGTAATTTATATTCTAATTTATCAAAATTGATACAAAAATATTTATCAATTCCTGCAACATCTGTACCATCTATAAAATTATTTTCAGATGCTGAAATTCATGTAACTTCTCTTAGAAATAGGTTAAATTTATATTTAGTTAATCAAATTTTTTTTATTAAATGAAATAATATATATGTAGAAATGTTTCCTTAATAATTATAATTTTTATTAATTTATCAATTCTAAATGTTAATTTTGATTTAATATTAATTATATTAATAAATCAAAAATTATTTTAAAAAAAAATATTATCAAATTAATTTAATATGGAAATTTTAAATTTATAATTGTATTATTACATAACAAACTTTGTTATTTACTAATTAATACCAAAATTGAGTGTTAAATAAATATTTTATTTAAAAGAAACAAATATTTATTTTATCAGGAAATTTTATTAGACAAAATTTATACAAATTTCAATACTTGTACAAGATTTTTATATGTTTTTTTCTATTTTTTTGACTTCCCTTGCAATTTGCAAGATACAGAGAGATTTTTTACTAAGGTATTTCTAAAATAGATAGATCAGTATTATTCTTAGCTACAAAATAATATGTATTTCATCCTTGTAGCTTTGATATTCATAGTGATCACTCAGTTTAAAAAAAAACAATTGTAAAAAAACACGTAAAAATTTGTAAATAATTATTGAATATTTGTGAATAATCATTAAATAATCATGAATAATTGTTAAATAATCATGAATAATTGTTAAATAATCATAAATAATTATCAAATAATCATTAAATAATTGTTAAATAATTGTCAAATAATTGTTGAATAATCGTCAAATAATCATTGAATAATTGTGAATAATCGTAAATAATTATTGAATAATTACAAATAATTATTGAATAATCATTGAATAATTGTCAAATAATTGTTGAATAATTGTCAAATAATCATGAATAATTAACAATTATTCATAATTATTTGTTGATTATTTATGACGATTAATCGAGTTTAAATATTAAGACAATTTCTAATCCTATAGTTCATATCCAGAACTAATAATATCTGTTTAATGAAATTGTGAAATTGGTTCTAATATTCCTAATGCTTCAAGATATGCTTTCTTAGTTCCTAGTAATAAGTTAAATTCTGAGTAACTGCTTTCATCAATTTTGGAGGAATCAAATAATTCCAATATATTGAGATATTTTATTTCTAGATTAGGTTGAAATTGAGATTCAGAGATTGATTTTGAAACTATTGAATAATATAAATTTTTATTACTAGTATAATATTTATGAAGTATTTGGGATATTGATAGTATTTGCCTATAACTTTCACATGTTCTAGTTTTTTTATGTTTTTTAATCATTATATATATTGTAAAAACTTTTGTTCAATTTTAATTTTTTATACTCTCTATATAATATTTGTTATTTATATATTGTAAAAACTTTTGTTCAATTTAAATATTCTATTTCTTATATAAAATGTTGGCAATATATACCTGTAACTATTTATATAACTTTGGAAAAGTTTGTGCCAAAGTCTATACTTGACCTGAAGAATTTTAACTTCATTATTAGACTAAAAAATATTATTCTTGTAATGATTGTGGTAAGCTTATTGTGATCAATGTAAATTACATAAAAGAGACTATTATACTATTCAATATGTTAATAGATTACATGATAAAATTATGAAAAATAATATTATACTTTGAGATTAGACTTTTGATATATATATATTTCAGGATTAGACTTTGTCTAACTTTTTTGATATATATAATTTGAAATTAGACTTTTGGGATTAGATTTTGTTCTAACTTTTTTGATATTTTTTTGATATTCTTTATGATAAAAATAATTGATTTGGATGTTAAGAAAAATAGTAAAAATTAAATATTCTAGTTAAGTTGGAATATGTCTAAAAATCTTTTATTGGAGTTTAGACTTTTTTATATTAATATAAATTTTTGATAACTCTTTTTAGATAGCTATTTTATATTGTTAACAATTTTGAAAGTTAAATAGTTAACTATATTCCACAGACTGTTTCATATTTACTCTTTGGAATTCATGCTTCACAGTAACAAAAGGCTAAATAAAGCTTAGAAAAAAATTAGAATAATAAAGAAAATGATATTAAATTTAAACTTGCTGATGCACATCACACTCAGCTTCAGGACATTCATCCTTTAGCTTCCTGCTCCTTTTTTTATAGCAAGCAGAGTAGTAATATGGAGATGTGGCCAAAAAAATAAATCATCTCACATTTGAATGTGGCTCGAAAAAATTAAGCAAAATGATATAAAAATTGATATAAGAAAAATGCTTCCTGTGTGATGAGAAAAAAAAATGCTATATAGATTCAAATTAGGTTTCTGTTCTAATTCTCTTAGAAACATACTACTTGCAATGATAACAACCATGGTGAAAAATATGAATGGGCAAATTGGTGTGAATTCAAATGGACAAAAAGGAAAAGTGAATATTGTTATATGTAGTTGTGATAATTGTTGCATAGAAAATTCGTATGCTTATTTATGTGGAATTTTCAATTGTTACTACTATTATAATTCTTGAAAAGCCAGTGCCAGCTAGAAATGAAAGGCGCAATACGTATCGGTGAAGGTTAAAACATGTGTGATCTAACTCCCGACTTTTGTCATATTGTATTTTATTGATAAATTTTAATTTTGTGCCGATCATTCACGGATCAGCACTAAATACAGATATATGTTCTAATTTCTTTTAAACAATCGATCAAATAAATCAGATTATCTTACTGTAGCATTAGTAATAATTAAAATAATTAATCATTATATCAAATGAAGCTAGTCCCCATCGCTACGCTGTAAAATCTCATAATCACGTAATTGTCACATTTTATTACCATTACATAAAGCAAATATCTAAAAGGAAGTGAAAGAATGAATCGATTGGGTTGCGCTTTTCTGAGTGGATTGCGAAGGGAGAGCCTTATGAAGAGCACGAAGAAGTATTGATGCAACGACGTGAAAATGAAATTACTCACTCAGGACACGATGGTAAATTCACTGATTTAGTGTTCTGTTACTACTATTCTGCACTGCACATATAGGTTTTGACAATAGGCCGAACGTAACTTATAATAATTTTTTAAGAAGCCAGACGATATAACGCTGTCAGAAGAAGAAGAAAACATCGCCATGGAAGAACTTTTCATAGAAGTTCCAGAAAGGGCGATCAAAACAACATTGTGGTAAAGCTCTCAGATCAAACAAAATTCCCGATTCAATCAAGATATATTGGAGAAATATCTACCCGTTTGTAGTACAAATGAAATTTATTTTTGTAAAAAAATTGATTAAAATTCCTTACGGAATATGAAAATAAAGAATAATAATATGAATTGAAGGATATTATTATTGTTATTTTACAATAATCACAATGACTGTAATAAATAATTTTTATATAAATTCAGTATAGCCACAAAATTATCCATCTCTAATGCAATAATAGATTTTTAAATTATATTTCCAAATATCTTTTACCAAATATAAAATTGGGAAACAAGTTTTCTAATGAAAAATTTCTACCGAAAAGAAATTTTTTTTTACATTTACTATATAGAAATCCAACCCTTGACAAGAACTGTCATTATTCAATTTATTCATTCATTTATTTCTTTCATACTAATACTTGTTGTTCAAGTAAATTTTTATCGAGTTTTGTAACTTTTACGTAAGTATTTATCTTTCATTATCTCGATAATAATAATAATAATTAAATAAATAAATAAATAAATAAATAATAATAATAATAATAATAATAATTCGCAAATAATTTCATTACGGTGGTTTATGGTCTCGACTCAAATAATTTCCTTTTCCTCTCTTTAATAAATTCTCAGATAATTCATTCTTTTTAACATGTAAATCAAAATATATTTCCATTTTATCGATATCATATGTTATATAATCGGTCTAATATGGTCAAGAATAATCCGGTATATTTCATTAATGTTTAGAAACTAAATCAAGTTGAGCAAGAACTCATGCAAAGTTTGTTATATATATATATTTTCAGTATACACAAATGTAAACAAATGAATCTGGTTTTTTAAAATATAAAATAAAATAGTAAAAAAAGTAGATAATACTGAAATTTAATTTTTTTTTTTTTTTTTGAATTTTTTTTATTTAATTAAAAAAAAAATAAAATACGCGCGATACAATATAAATTATAAATTATAAAAATTATATATATACATAAATATACGCTAATGAACATGGCACCGCAATACCAATCGGCACCTCAATGCTTTTGTAAAAAGCCAGCTTCGCCGGCCTTTTCAGAAGAATTTGGTTTAATATACGAATGTCATTACATTCATTCTAACCCATGGAAAACTGCAACAGAAAAATATACAAATGAAAAGGTAGGTAGAATGCCTTCTTAAAAAATATATATAGATATATTAATTTTTTTTGATAAATTAAATATATTTATGTATATATATTTTTTGATAAATTTTAAATGTTTGCATATATCATTTTTTTTTATGATTTAAGAAGCATTAGTAGGAAATTCTAAAAATTTACAATTTTTTAATCATTTCTAATGTATACTTTTATGGATATATACTTGATTATATATATCTTTCTATATATATTTATATTTGTAGACTACCGACACCATTATACCAACGCGTGGTGACGGGACTTCTATTTGTGGATTTCATATTCATAAAGATGTTTGGGATAAAATTATTCAAGATAAAGGACAAATTTTAGATGAACTTGAAACTTGCCCATTTTTTAATTTCACATTTTGTGTATTCTTTAATCAAAGGAATAAATATCCTATTTCACATCCTCCAGTTCCAAATTGTTTTTGTGATAATCCAGTTGAAATGATGTTTAAAAGGCGACCTAGTGGTAATTTGATTTTCACTTGTGCCAATTATTTAGTTGATGGTCGACAACCGAAATGTACTTGGCGTTTATCAGCTGAAGAAGTTCCATTTAGAAATTTAAATGGATATACTCATCCTATTAAAAAGCGATTCGTTAATGGATTATTAGAAGTACGAAAGAATGAAGAAAATTTAGAAAATATAGAAACTATAGAAAATATAGAAAATACTGCAACCATTGAAGAAACTATTATACTACCCTGTATCACGGGATTATCAACAACAATGGCTGAAGCAGAACCTACCGTATATGTAGATCCGAGAGGTAATTGGAATAATAATAATAATAATAATAATAATAATAGTAATAATAATCATAATCATAATCATAATCATAATCATAATCATAATCATAATAATTATAATAATAATAATAATAATAATAAAAAATGGCAGATAAACATTAGAAGAGGAGATCACAATGGATGGAATAGGAAAATTAGGCGTGATTGGATTCCTTTTGAATCCGAAGATACGAGAATTGCTGGTTCAATAGATAATGATTATATTAATCATAATAATAATCATAATCATAATAATCGCTATAATCGTCGTAGTTATTATAATCATAATCATAATCATCGTAATAATCATAATTATTATAATAATAATCATAATCATCATAATAATTATTATGATCATGATGATTATGATTATTACGATGATCATTATGATTCTAATTATAACAAACGAAATAACGAATCAGTGGATTTTAATGAAATTAACGAAACCAATGAATTTGCAACTTCAAATAATAACCAAAAGCATGAAGATAAACTTATTGAATGTAATGGCGATGGGAATGTTGAAAATTATTCAAACGTTGTAGTAGTTGATAATGTAAATATTGAAAATTCTGAAAATCTTGAAAATCTTGAAAATTCTGAAAATATTGAAAATGTTGAGAATGTTGATACTGTCGAAAATATTGAGAATGTTGGAAATATTGGAAATGAAGAAAATGTTGATAATGTCGGAAACGTCGGAAATGTTGAAAGTGTTGAAAATGTTGAAAATGTTGAAAATGCTGAAAATGCTGAAAATGCTGAAAATGTTGAAAATGAAAATGTCGAAAACATTGTGGTTGATAATAACAAAACCGAAAATGTAGTAATTGATCATGATGATGGTGATGATGGTAGTGACGATAGTGATGATAGTGATAATTATGAGAGTGACGAAACAAATGACATACATGAAGATAAAAATAATAATAATAATAACAACGACGACGAAAACAATTACAATAATAATAATAATGATGATGATGATGTAGAGGATATCTTTCAAAGACAATCATCATCACCACCACCACCATCATCACCGAATGATATGAATTCAGAAAAAATCGAATATTCAGAAGTTGTGGTAGGCAATGAAAAAGATGATTATGACGATGATAGTGATAAAAATATCATAGCTAATATACGAAATCTCTTCGATACCATGTCTCAAAGCAAATCAACTCCATTTTCTTTGGATGACGATATTTTGAATGTCATTAATAATGCAGAAATTGTGGAAAGTGTGGAAAGTGTGGAAACTATGGAAAGTGTACAAAGTGTGGAAGGTGTAGAAAGTATGGAAAACGTGGAAAGCGTGGAAAGTATGGAAAACGTAGAAGATGTGGAAAGTATGGAAAACGTGGAAAGTGTAGAAAATGTCAAGAATGTAGTAAGTGTAATAAGTGCAGAAAATGCAGAAAATGTACAAAATTTAGACATTGCAGAAAATGTACAAAATGTAAACATTGCAGAAAATGTACAAAATGTAGACAATGTAGAAAATAGAGAGAATGCAGAGAATGTAGAAATTATAGAAAATGTAGAAAACGTAGAGAATTTAGAAAGTGTGGGAAACGGGGAGAGTGTAGAAAGTACGAAAGATTCATTAATTGATAATAAACGTGATGATAATGATGATACTTTTAAAGACATAGTTTTAAATCTCAGAGATGATAATATTACTACTCAAAATCAAAAATTATCATCTATTCATCATGATATTCATATTCACCTCGATGATGATATTCACTCCGATGATGATATTCATCATTCTAAAGATATAATTGTTGACAGCAATAATTATGATAATGGAGATGAAAGTATACTAAATATACTTGATAATAATAATAATGACGATGATGATAATGATAATCATAGTGAGAATAATGAGAATATTGAGAATATTGAGAATATTGAGGATGTTAATAATAATAATAATAATAATAATAATAATAATAATAATGAAGATAATGAAAATAATGAGGATAATGAGGATAATGATTTTCATTTAAGTAATTTCTTTCAAACCATATCACCCAACAATGCCGAAAGTTCGAAAGATATTGAAACCGACAACAATCTTGATTATAATTATAAAGATATCGAATCAAATTCTCTTGTCAATAATAATAATGATAATGAAGATATTGTTAATATTGATCATAATGACAATAATAATGGCGATGATAATGATAAGGGTGATAAAGTTGTTGATGATGATAATGATAAGGAATATAACGTCAATAATGAGGATGAAATTAATAATTATGATAACGTCATCAATAAGGATGATAATTATGAGATATATTTATCTCAATTAGATAATATCCCTCGAGGTCAAGTTTCAACCATTAACGAGGACCTTTTAAACATTGTAGATGAATATTCAAAAGATGATAATGACGATAATGTTAAAGGATTAAAGGATGCGGATGACGATGAAGATTTTAATTCAGAACATATTTCATCCTCTCAAATAATTATGAATAATGAATCTTTATCATCCTCACAATCAATCCTCATAAATAATGATTTAAATGATACTCTAAATGATAATCTAAATGAGACTATAAGTAATACTTTGAAAATACCCATCAAAAACAATTTTTGTATCACGATCACGAATGATGATAGTGACTCCAAATCTGCAATTATAACCATTCGTGAAAATTGTAATATGGATGAATCTCATGATCCTTCTAATTTATTAAAACTTAAAAATAGACTTTCTGAATTAGAAGCAATTAATAAAAATCTTGAAGATGAAAATAAAGACCTTCACTTGAATATTAAAAGGCAATCGGATGAAATCGGTTCTGAGAACAAGAGATTACATCATGAGATCAATAACATTCGTTTGGAAAATGATAAGTTATGTGAAGAGAATAAAGATATTCGTTCCGAATTTACAAAATTGGCTGATGCAAATGAAGAAAATCGTGTGGAAAATGAAAAATTATTTATATCGAATCAATCCTTAATTAATGAAATTGAATTATTACGTACAGAATTTGAAAATATTTCAAAAGAAAAAGAGGAAGCTGTTAAATTATCATTGGAATTAAATAATCTTCATACTTCAAATGAAAGTTTTAAAGATGAAAACAAAAAACTTCTCGAAGAAATTGATGAATTAACGATAGATTATCAAAATTTATATTCTGAAAATAATGAATTAACTTCAGAAAATCAAAATCTTTTGGAAGAGAATAAATATCTTCGTAATGATATTTCCGAATATGTTGATGAGAATGAAAAATTTCGTAAAGAGAATCAACAACTTAGTTCATGGGTTCGAAAATGGGATCATGACACTCTAACTAAAGAAAATAAGAATCTTCATTGGAAAATCAAAAATCTTGAAGAACAAAATAAAAATCATCATCGGAAAATTAAAAATCTTGAAGATGAAAATAATCAATTGAGGTTAACAATCGATACCAATAAAATGGATTTAAAAAATGTTAAAGCTCAATCTATTCATTTACAAGAGGAAAATAATCGAATGAATGGTAAAGTTGGACATTTTCAATCGGAAATTCAAAAGGAGGTGAATAAGAGAGTTTCATGTCAACGTAAATTTATGGAACTTCAAGGAATCGTCATTGATGTTCAAAAAGAAAATGAAACCTTGAAACGTGAAAAAAAACGTGAATTAGAAGATA
Organism: Diversispora eburnea; assembly: GCA_910592015.1. Classification (NCBI taxonomy): domain Eukaryota; kingdom Fungi; phylum Glomeromycota; class Glomeromycetes; order Diversisporales; family Diversisporaceae; genus Diversispora; species Diversispora eburnea. The sequence goes on along the minus strand of CAJVPK010000417.1, from coordinate 22,689 downwards.
AAGTTTCAGCATTTAATAAATGTCGAGTTTGTTACTCTGAACCTATCACTCATGCTATCGTACCTTGTTATCATATGGCACTTTGTGGAGTATGTGTTCACGCCGTTGATAAATGTGTGATATGTCGTAAACCAAAAGAATCAGTTCTTAGGGTTTATTTATGATATATATTTTATTATCTATTATTTATTTTTTATTATTAAAATTCTTTTTTTTCATGTATATAGTTTTTTTTATATTATTATATTATATTATTTATTTATTTATTTCAACAACAAAATAAAAATTATGTATTAAATATTGATATTCAATACAAAAGGGAATCTTAATGTTCAATAACAAACATTATGAAGTAGAATTAATTTAAGAATATAATTTTTTTGAACAGATGTATCTTTTAGTTATTTCAATATATGTAATAATGTACAAAATTTATTCAATACAATCAATGAACACTATTATTATTTTATTGAAACAAATCACTTTATCACTTTATTAATATTAAATATTAAATGTGTACAATGTAGTAATCAAAAGAAACAATACAAATATTATGTGCTATCTTCTAAATAAAGTTGATCAGACGTTCGTTCATTTGGAAATTCTTAAAATAATTTTAAAATAAGTAATCAGATTAACATTATACTTAACTCTTCGCTTGATTATCTGGAGCGTTGTCACTAAGTTTTAAGATAATGATCATGTGATAATTGATACATTCAGTAAACTTATTAAACAAGGTGTAATTATTATCTCTTCTCTTGAAATAATATGATTAATCGCATTGGAGATGAATCGATGAATCCTATGTCTCAGCAGTATTACAAAAAATGTAAAAAGGAAGTAAGTGTTCAAAGAATAACTAATTGATTGCAACCAAGCACAGCCCCACAGTCATCATGGAAAACCAAACAATCCGTTGCGAAAAATTGTTTAGTTACCAAGAGCTAGTAACTAGTCTATAATTTCCGAAGATATCATATTCCTCTTATATCCTCTTACTAGCTCTCTATAGACTGATTTAATTAATGGACAAAAACATCAATTAGAATTCGCAACCTTCTAATTGAAAAGCCATAACAAATCAGATTGCGCAAACGACACCTCCGTGGGTGTAGGAGAATGCCGCCGGCCATATCTAAAAATCTTTCGTTAGATAAGATACTAAAAAGATATGACTTGCCACCTAGATGGCTATCGCAGAAAGTCCTGTAACAGCTTAACGAACCAAATCCAAAAAAAAAAAAAAAACTATACTTGAATTACTTTCAAAGAAATACATGAAACTTACCGATATACTCAATAAAAACCAAGTATGAATTTTCTTTCTATATACATTTAACTATATGTAATTTGAAGTGAGTAAACAAACAAAGACATACAAATGAACAGTGGATCAAGGACAATCCTTTTAAAAAAAAAGGATCGAACATACCAAACAAGTTCTGGATAACTAAATAACGTTTGTAGGAGTTGTAGAATCCGTAAATATATATATATATACTTTCACTTGCAAAAATAAAATTAAGGAAAAGCAGAAGGACGCGAAAATACTACATTTATAATTATTAGTTATATCCCAAACAAAATCTTAACGCGCATTTGCGCTCAAATAATAAATAAATGAAAAAATCGGGTCGCACGAAAAACGTGGATTTACCGAATAACTTTTGTGATAAGTATGTGAAGTCACGGCATTGATTCGCATCACATATCTCATATCACGGGCGAATACATGATTTACTTTGTTTCTGGATATAATGTAGTGGATGATTGGCGAGGTTTGAATCATTGAATAAGTATAAAGAAGCCAGGAGTACATATTGCATTGCAACACGATACAACAGAAAATACGGTCCATTCACTCTGACCAGAAGCAGTTAAATTGGTAAGATCTCTTGGATTCAAAATCACAACTGTTGATCATGTTATAAGAAAATTGTAACACCTAGCGCACTTGGAAATGTTAAAATATTAGATTAGATAATTAAAAATAATTTAATTTAATTATATTTATAATAATTATATTTAGAAATACTATTTAAAAAATAATATTTAGAAATCATAATTAGTAATATCGTTTCTATCTTTATATATTAAAAGTTATATTTTTATTATTTCTGCTCATATTTGTAGCGAATAATATTTACCTTTTATTTTTCTTATCCAAATAGAGAATTGTTTACAAATATAAAAAATATACGTAAATAAATAATAAATATACTAACTAGAAAAAAATAATAATTTCACAAAAATGATTATTCCTTAAACGGTAGCAATTCCGAGCAAATTTAACTGTCTTAGCTATTTTTATTAAAAATCAAGTTGTGAACAAAAGAATTTTTTATGCAAACAAGAGGTTAAGAGATTATAGTACTTTGCATCCGGAGAAGTTTCCCAAGCAACTATTCTATCTAATTTACCAAAAAGGCCTTAGAAAAAGATTCCAAAGAATATAAAGCGTTGCATGAAAGTGTGAAAGAAGTTTTTAAAGGATAAGACACATCACCTGAGAGTAAGAGGGTTAAAAATAGGCATAGAAATTTATTATTACGGGCTAGGATCGAATTTATTTTTACAACGATATAGAATTTGGAGACTTTATATTATATATGAAGTGTCCGAGACTTTCTTCTACCGAATGTATAAAAAAAGTTTTTTTTTCGGTTTTTTTTTAAAAAAAAGACAGAGATCTATTTTAAGGACTGGGCAGTGATCTCGATTCACTCTCATCGATAATTGCAAAAAAAACAAACAAATATTCTACTCGAACCAAAATATCATATTCACAAAAAAAATGATGAATCGAAATTTTTGTATTCGTTTTATTGGTCATGCTTTCTATAGTTAATGCTTTTCCATATCGTCCTGGTTTTCAAGCATGTTCTTCCCCCTCTAGAACTTCCCCACTCTCTGTATCAGTTTTATCTGATTCTTTCGTCTCTAATACTTTTAATATTACTGGAACACTAACGAAACCCATTACCCCAGATTACTTACTTTATATTAAATATATTGATATTACTGTTGTGCTTCCTGCAGTTTTAAATCAGGTCTTTGTTACGCAAATTCCAACTGGAACCTCAGTTAATGTAGTAGAGAAGGTTTCGGTGCCAGATGGTTTACCGATAAATCTAAACCACCTGATGTTATAGGCTGTGTATTTAATGTTTTCCTTAATTTTAAATTTTAGATTAAAATTTCAAAAAGAGAAATTTTACTTTATTTATTAATAGAATTTATGTATTCTGTGTAATAGAACAATATTTGCATCGTACAAAGTGCGTTCGCTGTGAACTACGGTTACGAGTAGTAGAAATTGATCAAAAATAATAAAGGTTTTAATTTTTATTAGTTTGTGATCCAAGATTTACAAGTTTAAAGATTTATTGTAAATTTTGGAACCTTCTAGCATGTATCACGTTTAATCTTTTGTATTTATTCAGAGTGATATCAAAGTTTAAGATATGGAGGTTCTGCACTTTTTTTCTCTTCATCGTGGTTTGATCCTTTTTTGGTTTATTCAGGTGAATAATTTCTTGGAAACAATTGAACTGATGATTTTGATTAAGACCCTACATAATGATTTTTTGGTCAAGCTATTACCCTATTGTCCTATTGCCCTTAATCTATTGTAAATGTCAATTGAACTGATGATTTTAATCATAAATGGTCTCTTGATCATCAATTATTAACAAAAAACTATTGTCACCACAATGAAATATATTATCAAGTGCTTTGGTAATTAGTTTTTTTTTTGAATATGTAATTTGTGAAATGAAAGACAAAAAAAAATTGAAAGGTAAATGTTATTCACATTATTTGTTTATTACATAATAAAGAAATCAATTTATTCTATGATAGAAAATATAGTAGTATATTGTATAAAAAAAACTCCCATCTGCGCCTCGTTAGAAAATTGATTTTCTTATAAATACGATACCCACCCAGAGAGAAGTAAAACGAAGCGGTGGGTCAAGATCATGAGCACAGCACGGCACAATGCGGCACAGCAAGGCAAGGACAAGAGCGTTGATTTCTTGATATTTTTTTTAATAAATATAAAACGCTTCTACTTTTTCGCTTAAAATGGATACTGATCTAATTTAAAAAGGCAATAATTTGAAAGTTTTATTTAAATAAATAAATCTTATCTCCTATTCAAAATTGTTCTTAGCGTATCGTTTGATCCTTTAATGTATCCGTCGATATATGCTTCTTTCACAATACCATCACCATCCACCGAGTGGAGATTGGAACCGTTAACCGTTTACCGGAACCGCGATTAATTTTAATAATCAAAAAAAAAAATTTATTGTTATTGTGATCGATAAATGCTGCCGAATCATCGATTAATCAACTTTAACGGCATTTTGGCTAAGCAGTAATTATGATGGCACAGCAATATAAATTCCGTAATGTATCTATTAATTTAATAATATTAAAGTTAAATATATAATATGTATTTACAACAGTAATATGTTAACAGGTCGTATATGCAAATGGGTGAAAATCTTTTGTGTAATTTAATTCACTTACAGAAAACTGATCTAATATTTATCAAAAAGCGTGCAGAATGGTAAGAATTTTATAGTAAAGTGTGTTACTGGAAGGATCAAATTTGTCATCGACGAAGCAAGTGAATAAGACATTAACTTGTCGAAGAGTGAGAAATTTTCTTATAACCTATCAACAATACTGGCAAGAGACAGAGAAGTGGTGGCAGTAAACTTGAAAATTTTATCCAACAAGTGTAAAGTTTATATCGCTAAGAAAAGTGCTTGGTCTTAAAATGATCATAAATATATTGACAAATTAAAGAATACTTGGAAGTTTTATCTAAAAATGCTCCCATGTCATTCGAACAAGCATTTGAAAGAAAGGAGATGAAAGCTTTATGGTCATATGTATTGAAGCACTATTCTGTTAAGTTTGGATATAGATTGGACAAACCTTAAGAACGATATAACCATTGGACAAACTTAAGAACGATATAACCATTGGACAAACTTAAGAACGATATAACCTATAGTAAAGACAAATCACATATTTAATCTTTGCTAAAATTAACGCTGATGATATAGATAAGGTGAAAAAGTGCTATACCCAAGATTTGTTGTGAGTATTGTAAAGAAGCCAAGAAAGATTCTACAATTCCAGGAAAATTTTTAAGACATATCAAAAAGGTGGGATCCTATGTTGGTCTTTGATAGATATCACAGATTGTGTATAGAGAAAAGTAATATTCTAATGGTAAAAAGTTCAAGAAAATCATGATGTAGGTGATGAAAGTGTAGAAGGTCAAAATATAGAAATCAAATTTTAGAAAGTATTTGTTTAAATATATTATTTTATTTATTTTTATTTTAAAAATATTCTTTTATTAGTAAGTTTTTTCTCCAATCATATTTTTATATATGATTATTCAAAAAGTTTAAGTCTTTGAAGCTCAATATAAAATCAAAAGGACAAATATATAATTCATATTATAATCAAAATTAACTCAAAAAAAACAAATTATAATAAATGTACCCAATATTTGATATCCAATAACTGCTGAAAGAAAAGTTAAATGTGAAACAAAATATGAATCTAATTTAAAAATAAATTACATTGTTGCTTTGGAAGGAAGGATATGCTAAATAAAGTATTAACAGCTACAGCATCATTAATTCATTTTTAAAGGTGTAATTTATTTAAAAACTTGATTATATAATTACTTTTTAATAATTCGTATTAATAAAATTAACTTTTATTAATTGATTATTTTTATTAATATAATTTATTATTTTATTATTAATTTTATATTATTATATAGATTTAATTAATTATTATTATTAATTTTATAATTTTTAACTCTAATACATGAAACAAATATGGAATTAAATTTTTATTTTTAAATATATAAATAATTTTATATTATTTAATTCAAAATCTCACACTAATCAATCTAATTCTGGTTCTAATAATAATGAAACTATTAAATAGGAAATGGTGGTTTTTCTCGTTCTTTGAAATGATTATTACTATAAATAAACTTATAAAAATTTTAAATGTCTTCAACTAATATGAAGTAATGTTTAACTATATGAAGTAATAATAAGCTCTAACATTATTGAGTCTGTGTCTCAATAATTTCTATATCATCATCATCATCATCATCATCATCATCATCTCCATTATTGGTCCTAAAAAATGTTTGACCGAGACAAGAATTTTTTAAAACTTCTTTATGATCAATTTCTTCTGTTGTTGACATTTTGATACAATACCAATTATAATTATCAATATGTATCAATTCCCATTTTAATTCTGGTATAATTTGTTTCATGTGATGTTCTATCTCTGTTCCAAATTTATCCAAAATCAAATATCCTACTGATCCGTAGGGTTTTAATATATTCGTTATTATTCCAAATATCATTGTGTCATCTTCTATTTCTCTAATTTTCACTTGAGGTTGATATTTATTTCTTCGAAACTTGATTTCGATTGATGATCCAAATTCTCCAAGTACTTGATAGAATACCTCTCGAAGTGTATCAACAAATGCATCAATTTTTGTGATAATAGCACGTTGAGTTAATGAAGACCAAATGGTATTAATGGGAATTTGAAAGTATTTCATTTCTTCTTCAAGTTCTTCATGAGTAATTGGATGATTTGAAATATTATCTCTATTTTCACCCATTATACCTCTACTTCCACCTCCAAATCCATTGAATCCATATCGATTTCTAACAGAGGAATTATATTGTTGGTGATAAAAGTTCTCCCTAAAATGGATTTTACCAGTTCGATAGAATTCCAGAATGTAATAAAATATGTAGCCATTTCTATCAATAAAATATTCATTTTCGTTAAGTGTTGTTTGTAACAAAGGCCGATTATGTTCGGCAAACATTGCTCCTAGAAACGTGTTTGGGTAGGCTGTTAAGGTGGATATGTATGTTTCATACTAATACAAAAAAAAAAAAAAAAAAAAAAGTGATATACTTAATATATTAGATTTTTGGGCGAAAAATAAAAAGTAAAAAGAATAATATAAAAAATTACCTTAATACCACCAACGTTCAATATAATCCGGTTACTAACACGCTTATTAGATGTTTGGGAATCCTTCATTTGTGCGAGAAAATAATTAATGAAAAAATTTAGCGAGATGACGGTCGTTCTACAATGCTATGATACTACTTTACGTAAATAGAGATAATAAGTTAACCCGAAGTTGATATCACTATTTTTTTCGAGATCAGATTTCCATGGTACAGGATGATCGAACATACAAATCGTGTGACAAACGATCGGCAAAAAAGCCAGTGTATGAATAAGAATTTAAATGCATGGCATTAGATCAAGCTTTGATAAATATTCATATTATTATATAATTTAATATATATAATTTAATTAATATAATAAAATATGAGTGGAGGGCCTAGAGGTTCGAATGTAGTATTTGGTAAGAAATCTTTGTAAAATTGACCAAATGAAAATTTAAGTCTGTGAATTAAAGAAATAATAATGTCACTTTTCTCAAGTTGGAAACATACCGTATGAATTAACCGAGGAACAGTTAACTGAAGTATTTAAAGAAGTCGGGCCCGTAGTTTCTTTTCGGTCAGTTATTTTCAAAGAAAATATAATTTAACTGTGTGAAAAATTATCTTCTGACATGCATATGTATATATATATATATATTTTTGTATATTGTCTTAAGTTTGGTATTTGATAGAGAGAGTGGAAGACCACGAGGATATGGTTTCTGTGAATATCATGGTATATAGAATTTTCCTTTAAATGATGTTTTGAAATCAAGTAATTTTCATTTTACAATTATAAAAACAAATAATAATAATTTTATCAATAGATGCAGAAACAGCAGCAAGTGCAGTTAGAAATTTGAATAATGTAGAAGTTGGTGGTCGTCAACTAAGGGTTGATTATGCCGACGGAGATCCAGCAGTTAATCCTACAACAAATATACAAACGGATAGATCAAGTGTAGAAAAATCAACACCTGTTTCAACCCAACAAACGATTACCCCTCAAGTTGTTTCTCAACCACAACCACAACCTCCACAACAACAACAACCTCCACCACAACAACCTCCGCCACAACAACCTTCACAACAACAACAACAACAACAACCACCGCCACCACAGCAGCAATCTTCTCAACAACAACAATCTCCTAATATAGAAAGTATATCTCAAACAGTTCAACAGACAATGTCTCCAGCCCAACTTCTTGAGATCTTATCTACAATGAAGGTAAACTTTAAATATTAAATATTAAATATTAAATATTAAATATTAAATATAAAAATAAAAATTTTAAGGTTATTAACAATTATTTTATTATTCTATGATTCAAAGTTATATATTCAAACACATCAAGAACAAGCACGCGTGTTATTAGCACAAAATCCTCAATTATCATATGCATTATTTCAAGCAATGATACAGCACAATTTTGTTGATCCAGGAATATTACCGGTAGAAAATTTTCTTTCAAATGTTAAAGAAAATATTTTTATTTATTTTAATTATTTAATTATTTATTATTTATTTTTAATTATTTAATTATTTATTAAATTATTAGAGAATTTTATTACATAATACATCACAAGCACAACAAGTTCAACCATCTTCTGTACAAAATCCACCACCAATAGTTCCAGGTACAAATTATGTACCTCCCAATGTTCCTAGTCCTGCCACAATGCCACCACAAATTCAATCAACTATGTATTCTTCAATTCCTCAACAACCTCAACCAATAATTCAACAACCACCTATTCAACAACAACAACCACAACAACAACAACAACCACCACCACCACCAATACAACAACCACCAATGCAACAACCACCAATGCAACAATCTATGGGTATGCCTGTAATGAATAATGGAATGATTCTTAATCCTGGTCAATCTGTTGTATCAACGGGAAACGTTGGAATGAGTAATAATTTATAAATTATTTAGATGATTATAATATTTAATATTTTTTGATATTTAAAAAATTTTTTACTTTTATTTTTTTTTTTTATTTTTTATTATTTATTTTTAATAGATGATTTACAAATGCAAGAAGCGCAAAAATCAGTTCGTATACAAAGAAAATATTTTTATTCATCAATAAACTTTTTTTTTTTTTTATTTCTAAAAAAATTTTTTTTTTAAATTTCAGCAACTCTTGCTTCAAGTTCTTAATCTTCCTCAACAAACAATTGACATGTTGCCACCAGAACAACGTAATCACGTATTGGCTTTGGTGAGCTAAATAAATAAAATTTTAAAATTTTTTTAAAAAATTTTAAATGTTTCTAAGTTATCTTTATTTTTATTTCTATTCTCTTCAATAGAAACAGCAACTTTTACTTCAAACCAGGCAGTCATAAGAAAGGGTAGAGGTTTTACTAAGGGTAGTTGGACTCTAATTTTTTGGGGGTTTACAATTTTTGAAAATTTGTACAATAATTAAATTTGTTTAATGTTTTATTTAATATAATGTATATCTAATTTCATGTATATACAAAAAATATATATATATAATATATATAAGAAAGTATAGAATTATGTAGTTATGTTGTAACAGGTGTTGGTGCTGTGTCTTTGGTGAAATGGCCGAATAGAGATTTTCAAAATATAATATAGTACATTAAACAGTGGTTTTTCTCTTGGAGAAAATTTTAGTTTAAAAGAATAAAAAGTGATGTTACAAGTTAATCATGAATCTTTGATATATATATATGTATATATATATATATATATATTTCTTTTTGAATATTTTAAATTTTTATTGTTAGTGATATAAATATATTTATTTTTAATTCACGGACTTATGTAGAAATATTAAAAAAAAGACTTTACTGTTGTTTTTAAATAAAATAAAAAAAAATTTTGGGGTCTTTTTTTTTTCTCTAATCTAATACAAAATTAAAAAAAATATTCTACATATTAAATATTATTAAATAAAAAAAAACAACTTTAAATCAGAGTAAATTTTCAATTTTTTTTTTTTTTTTTTTTTTTTTTTTTTTTTTTTTTTTAAAAAAGTATATCACAAGAAATGCTATGGAAAAAATCACAATTGTTCGCATTAAATTTTTGTAAATAAAACTGAATTTATTTTGGTGATGGCGGAGGCTGATTCATTATATCCACATATCTTGCTCGAACAGGGCGTCGTGTGCTAGCACTAGATACACTTCTACGGCTACCAGTAAATGGTGGTGGAGTTGAAGCACTACCATTAGAAGTTTTTATTGGTGGTAATGATTTTCTATTAGGATTTAAGTTTGATGATGGAGTAGGTGATGTTGTTTTGGCGCGTGATAATGGTGGTGGAGGTGGTGTTAAAGTTTGGGTAGAATCTGGTCCGGCCTAAAATAAAATTAATTATTAAGTAAATAATCTTTAAATTTTATATTAAATGCTTTATTATTTATTTATTTATTTTTTACCTTTTTGTTAACCCATCGCTTCTGAACAGGATCAAAGTAAAATGAATTTTCTTCACCCAAATTAGCTGATTTACTATTACTTCCACTACTTTCTTTTTTTCCAAACCATCTTCCAAACCAGCCTTTTTTATCATCTGTTAACGTGTGAAATATAATATATTCAATATTTATTACGCCATGTTAAAAAAATTATAATTAAACTTAGATTTAATAAAAATTATACTAATGATACTTTACCTTCTTTATTCTCTTCGCCATTTTCTTCTTCTTTCTTTTCATTGGTTGAATTTTCTGGGGGTTTCTCGTGATTCTCTTCATTCTCAGAAGAAGCATTCTCGGTAAATTTATTTTTTGAAAATGCACTGTTACCTAATCCCAGATCAATATCTTCCCAATCATTATTATTACTACTACTATTATTATTATTATTATTATTATTATTATTTCCATTATTGTTTTTTGTTGAATTTATTGTTGTAGAAGCTGGCATAAAAGGTGTGAAGTTGCCCATTGGAGAAATGAATTCTGCATCCAAATCACCTGTCTGATCTTGATCATTCTTGACTCCAGAATTATTATTATTATACCATCCTGAACCGTTAGTATATGTATTTTCCGATGGGTTATTATATGAATACAAAGGTGGATTCGGCGATTGTTGATCAATTGGACCTGATCCATATTGTCCATATTGACCATATTGATCATTAGTAATTGAATATCCACTTTCAGATACTGGTTGTTGTTGACCAAAAGTATTTGTTCGCGTAGGTTTCCATGTGTTATAACCGTATGAATTATAATTCTCTTGCCCATCATTTTGTACACCATAATAATTATTATTGTTATCATCTGTTATTGAGGATGTTAAATAATATGAAGGTTGACCTTCAGGCACCATAGGCATCGATGTATTATAACCGTCTGAAGTGGTAGGACTGGAATAGTAACCATTCCCCGTATTCATTATATTCCCCGTATTTATTGTACTGACACTTTGGGAATTTGATCCCGGTGTCGAAGATCTTCTCTGCAGTTCATAGGAAGTTTTAGGAGTGTTTGAACGTTGATCATTGTTGGAACGGAAATCGATAGAAGATGCACTACGAGATGGATTGCCAGAAGTTGGTTGTGAAATGGCACTGAAATGAGAGAAAGGTCCAACGGATTCCTCTTGGTTATCTGAGGATTTATTTCCATTTTCTTCCAAAGTATCCCCTGCAACAAACTTATTGAATTTCCCTTCAAGTGATCCCCACAAAGAATCAAGGGTTGCTTTAGGCATTTTTTTGGCAAATAACCAAGAGGATGATTCATTAGTACTAAATAATAAATAATAATTAGAAATATAATTAATAATAAATAAAACGTAATAATATAAAACTTAAATACAGAACTAACCCGTTATTATTTCCGCCATGCTCAAGTAAATGTTGTGTAAGATCTCTCAATTTTTGTAAAAAACATCCATGGAAATACGGAGATCCTTTAGTATATACTTTCACGATATTCGCAATTGATTCACAGTATCTATGTAAATAATAATTAATTTAGTTTTCTATATTAGGGAAGATTAATTACAAAAAAATTTATTTATTTATTTACCTTCTAGCTTCATTCAAATATCCGAAATCTGCCAACCACCATGCATAAAGAAGTTTATAAGGTTGTAAAAACGGCAATCCACCCTCATTACTTTTTAATGAAAGTCCAAATTCATAAATCTCACTAAGTCGTAATGCTTTCAAATCTTTAAATGAGGGATCCTGAAAATGGTCATGACACACAAGTGTGAAACGTGAATTAGGTGTATCAATTCCAGAATGAAGAGACGTTTGTGGAGATAAAATGTAACTAATTCAAAATTTTTGTATAAAAAAAGAGTATTAGGAAATAATAATTCACGAAATAATCTAATAAAAAAAATGATTGCTAATATTTAAGAAATATAAATCTTTCTTTGTTCGTCAATAACAACATACCAAACACAAGCTGCTTGAATCCAACCACATTCTTTTAACATATCCCCTAATACAGTAATTGCTTGATTATCTCCAGGCGAACGATTAGCCAAAATCATTGCCAATGTTTCACGCCATTTTTCTAAACTTTCAAAAGGAATATCACTTTCAGTCGAAGGTGAGTACAAATATTGTGTATTGTTAATAGTTCCCATTTGAGGATTGTTATTTGTAGTGATGGTGGGATTAAGAGGATATACACCAGTAGCTGATGAATGAGTCACACGATTGAGTAAAGCTGAATGAGGTGCAAATTGTTTGACTACAAAAAAAAAAACAATCATAATCATTGAAATATATATATATATTTATATTTATAGGAATTTCGAAATAACCGTAAAATAATAATAATAACAGAAGAAGAAAGTATTGATTTTTTTTTACCAGAATTTTGACCATGCCCAGCAAACAATGAATATAAAACTCTCAAACTTTCTTTCCCATCCGAATTACAATTCTGTGAACCTATTTCATGTCTTATAAAACTGCTTACAACCTCTTTCCATTGTTCCTTATTAACGCAACTTGCAATGATTAGAGCATGAGCCCATAAATTTTCATTCATTGCATGATTTATAGCAGCTACGCGATCACCTTTGAGTAAAAGATCTTGTAAAATGTCAATTTCTTTAGGAGAAATTGTGTATATAATAGAAGATGAAGATGGTTCATCTGGTGGCGAATCAAAACTTGAATCGGCGGGAATGGTAAAGTTTGAATCACTATTTTTGGGAGTATATGCAGAAGGGACCAAAATACTACGTATACTTTCTTCAACTTTTGGACTAAATTGTGTTTTTTTATGATTTTATAATATTAGATGAAAAAATATTAAATAAAATATATACATATATATATATATATTAAAGAAAATTTTTTATTCAACAAATAAAACTAACCTTCCAGAAAGAGCACCTTCATTTTCAAACATGATTTTTAATATTTCCCATATAATTGTTGTGGCTTCCAATTTTTTCTTTTCAATTTCTTCACCGACAAATGTATTCAAGGATTCCTTAGCAACATTAATCTGATCTTCGATGTATTTTAATACAAGTTTTTTCTTCGCTTTCACACCACCCTTATTATTGTCCATTAGCAAAGGACCAGGATACTCTTCGATATCTGGTAAAGGAATAATATCTTTTAATATACGGATTGTAAATACACTAGGTGCACATTTCGTAATAGGCACATCTTGCTCCGTGCTAGTGAAACGTTGCACTGTACGAGGAAACATGGTAAATATCTTTCCTCCAAATCCAAATGCCATAATCGGATACCCTTTTGTTCTTCCCAACGGATCATTAAAGGCAGACATGACTTCAGTATTATAATCATTATAATGTTGTTGCTGTTGTTGTTGTATTGGTAAACCTATTGCCTTGTTAATTTTTTGTGCGTCTAATCCCGGTGAAGAAGAATGATGACCCATGGATGTAAACGATGATGCGGAATAAGATGCCTGTGTATTATTATATGGAAGAGATGAAAATGAATGTCTTGAATGATTATTTAGTTCATTATTATAAGGATCCGTTGTGTAAAATGTATTATTATTATTTGTTGCTGGTGTGGTAGTTCGAGATACGCTATTTATTGGTCGCCCGCATTCCGAACAAAATTTGGCAGTGGCTTTGTTTTCCCCTGTACATTGAGGGTATGAACAACCTATTAAACCATCTATCTTTTGAGTTTCATCTTCTACAGCAATTGAACTTCTTTTTTCATAATTTTGATTAGGCTCGTGACTTTCTAATTCTAATGCAGTTGGAATTTCTTCGTAATTTTTATTAGGCTCGTAACTTTCTAATTCTACAGCAGTTAGACCTTCATCATAAAATTTATCAGGCTCGTGACTTTCAGCAGTTAAACTTTCTTTATAATTTTTATTAAGTTCGTGACTTTCTAATTCTTCAGTAGCTGGACTTTCTTCATAAATTTTATTAGGTTCGTGACTTTCTGATTCTATAGTAGTTGGATTAGGTTCATGACTTTCTGATTCTATAGTAGTTGGATTAGGTTCGTGACTTTCTAATTCTACAGCAGTTGGACTTTCTCCATAATTTTTATTAGAATCGTGACTTTCCAATTCTACGGTAGTTGGGTTAGGTTCGTGACTTTCCACAACAGTTGGACTTTCTTCATAATTTTTATTAGGCTGGTGACCTTCTAATTCTACAGAAGATGGACTTTCTTCATAATCTTTATTGGGCTGGTGACTTTCTAATTCTACAGAAGTTGGATTATAACTTTGGTTAAGATCGTAACTTTGGTTAAGGTCATAACTTTGGTTAAGGTCGTAACTTTGGTTAGGATCGTAACTTTGGTTAGGATCGTAACTTTGATTAGGATCGTAACTTTGGTTAGGATCGTAACTTTGGTTAGGATCGTAACTTTGGTTAGTATCGTAACTTTGGTTAAGATCGTAACTTTGGTTAGGATCGTAACTTTGATTAGTATCGTAACTTTGGTTAGGATCGTAACTTTTATTAGGATCGTAACTTTGATTAGGATCGTGATTTTGATTATAATAATAAGAATTATAAGTCGAAGGATCATATTTTTGAGTTGGATCATAATACTGTTGTTGAGAATAATTATAATATTGTGAATTATCTTGACCATTTGAATATGATGAATTCTCATAACCACTATAACCTGTATAATCGTAATACTGAGAATTGTTTGTTTGATCTATCGTTCCCTCGCCATTACTGCTGTCATTATTATTATTGTCACTATTGTCATTGTTGCCATTAGCTTGTATGGAAGTATATTGTTCATTATAATACATATAATTATTCTCTGTGCTATACTGTTGCGTGACCGTCGTATTTATTGAACGGTCATTAGTGGAATCAGCATTTGAAGAAATGTTTGAATAATCATAAAATGAATAATTTGACTCCACTTGTGATTTAGTCATCTGAGGTTCATTCTCACTGATAAAATTGTCAAAGAAGGACGAAGCTGAGTCGTCAAATTGTGTTATAGGTTGCGATGTTTTTGCAATTGAGTCGTTGGAAGCTTTTGAAACATTTGTAGGAGGAAATAAAGTATCGAATGGACTTTGTGAAGAACCGCCAAATAAGGAAGAGGCAGGTCCGGCGATTTTTAGTGTGTCATCGGATGTGTTAGGTTCTGTACAAACAGCGTTGCCTTCCATAACTTTATAACGACTAATAAATACTTTTCTTTTGACCGTTTAAAGAGTTTAAACCAACTTAAAATTTTATTCCACGTGATATTTATAAAGAAGTTCTTTAACACGTGTTTATTGCTAAAATGGATAACTTAATTTGTAACCATTTTAATTTCAAACTCATAATTGTCATAGCATTCTTCCTTATAGAGTTATTAGAGTTATCAGGTGATGATGCAGTTTATATTGATAAAATTATGAGCGATCCGCTTCGTTAGATCCAACATTTCGTGAAGATTAATAACTGTAGCAAAGTAAGTCATTACTTCTATTTATATTTTATTTATGTTTTTCCTTTATTATTATGATCGTTATATAATTCTTCTCATACCTTTTGCCATATCCATCACTGTGTTAGTGCAAATACGAGTGTCAAAGTGGGGGGATGGGGTGTCTTGTAGTATAAGCATATCAGTGCGGACTGTCAGAGCTAGTTACTGCAAGGTTATCTTTGTTGTACACACATACATGTGTATATTGTGCCAAAGTATTTTTTTCTGTTATGTGCTATATCCTTACCATTATAACAGCAAATATCATATAGGGTTGGAGACACCAAAGAAACAATATTATTAAAATTACCATGTGGTCTCCTTATTGCCCGTGGGATTGTCATTAAAATAACTTATTGTGACAAGGAGGATGTCCAAAGAAGTTTTAGGTATTTTATTCATTGTTATATGATGATCCATCCAGATGCGAGTATATATAATGTAATGTAATTACAAGTCACGCAGCAGAAAAAAAGTTTTAAATCTTTTATCCTAACCCTACTAATCCAACTCAAAAAAAAAAAATTTTTTAAAGTTTTTATGAAATTTTGTAAACTATGCCGATTAGTTAAAATGCATGGATTATTAATTGGGTGATGGGTACATACATAGATGCATTTATATGTATTTTTAAATAAATGTTCTCATACACAAGCATTTCTGTTTTTATTACCCATTTGGAACATATAAATTTAATGTTATGCATTTGGGCTATGTAATGCTTCCGATACTTTCAACAGCTAATGGATAAAATTCTACAGACTTATACTGGGAAATTTGTAATAGTATATCTGAATAACTTAACTATTTACTCTGATACTTTTGAAAATCATCCATAACATCTAGCTACTATTTTCGAAACTCTACAAAAAGTAATTTTAAAAAATAATCTTGATAAATATCAATTCTTCTTGTCAAAAATTAAACTCTTGGAACATAAAATGTCTGATGAAGAGATTTCACCAATAAAGATAAATTAATAAAAGTCAAAAATTTTTTAAATTCACCAACTTGTACCAACTTAGAGAATTTCTGAAACTTGTTTCTTATTATCAAAAGTTTATTAAAAATTTTTTCAAATTGTTAACCTTTGAATTAATTATTACAAAAAAATGTTAAATTTGAATGGGCCACATTATAAAAACAAACCTTTGCAACTTTAAAGAAAAACTAATTACTTTCTCTATCTTTCATTACCTTAACTTCATACAACCTTTCTATTTGCATACTGATGCATCAGGAACTGAATTAGATGTTGTACTTACACAAAAAAAAATAAAAAAAAAAAATAAGCCTAAATTCTGCAGAATAAAATTACTCTATCACTAATTTGAAATACTTAATAGTTGTACATGTCAAATAATTAAAAATCAGTAAAATTTTTAGTACAAATTGACTTAGCTTATTTTCATATTATTCACAAATTTTTTTGCCTATTTGTATATTATATAAAATCTCCTTGCATATTTGTATATCATTTACTAATCTTCTTACTTATTTGTTATAAAAATTTTGTATGTTTTTTTTATTTAATCAATAATAAACTGTAAAATACTTTTGTTAATATTTTAGAACTTTTTATTTTTATATTAT
Organism: Diversispora eburnea; assembly: GCA_910592015.1. Taxonomy (NCBI): domain Eukaryota; kingdom Fungi; phylum Glomeromycota; class Glomeromycetes; order Diversisporales; family Diversisporaceae; genus Diversispora; species Diversispora eburnea. Next base: position 5,128 of record CAJVPK010000417.1, on the reverse strand, counting down.
ATCAAAAAAGTTTTTCTAATAAAAATTTTTAAAGATTAATACTAGTTAAATGAAAAAAAAAAACCAGATAAAATTTTTGATACAAATAAATAGAAAGATATACAAATAAGTAAAAATGTTTGTAGATCACAAGTCAAATACAAAAGAATAATTAGTACAAATACTAGTTAAATACAAAAAAATTGTTATATCAAATGGTAATTCCTATATTATAAATTAATTAAAATTGAAATTCCTATATTATAAACTAACTAAAACACTAGTCAAATACAAAAGAATTACTGTACCAAATAGTGATTCCTATATTATAAATCAGTTAAAAATTATTAAAAATTAACTGTCCTATTGTGTCCTATATTATAAATCAATTAAAATCAGAATTTCTTTTTGATATAACTATACTTACATATTGATATTACCTGTTGAGAGAGTAAGAGCAAGTACAAGATAAGTGCTTGAATTTAAACTAATAGTTATTAAGGATTTTTAGGAATATGGAATGTATAGATACTAACTAAAAGAACTAATATATTCTATAAAAATAAAAAAAGTAAAGAAATTTGAATTTAGAATAATTAAAGACAAAAGTAAATAAGTATAAAGAAAGGATAAAAAATAAGGTGATAATTGAAGAAAGATAGTGGCAGATTATAAGATAAAAAGATGTTTAATTAGAATAAGATAGTTTTGTTATGAACTTAGATAGAAAATTTATATATAAACAAGTAAAAAAAGTGTAGTTTTGACTAAGTCACATAATTGAGTAAATAAAAAAATAAAGATTAATAATTTATTTTAAGATTTAAGATTCAAGACTATACAATTTACAAGTTTAATATTAAAATAAGAAATAAAACAAAGAAAATAAAAAAGAAAAATATATTTATTATATAAAAGATAAAGTTTTTATTAAAAAAAATAAAGAAAATACAAGAAGAGATAAAGAAAATAAAGAAATCTATTCTAATTTATTAATTAAATTCTAATTAATTACATAAGTAAAAAAATTAAAGCTCTTTATATATATTTTTAAAAACTATTCTATAAATATAAATTAATTAATCAATTTATTACATGATAAAAAGAATAAAATAGAAAAAAAAAAAAAAAATACTAAATTAGTGTCAAATCTTGAATAAGCAAAATTTCATAGTTACTGTAGAGATGGTAACAGTTCATAATTATTACTACTCCTTTAATTTAGCAGTGTCTTGTTAAGAGAGTGATTATATCTTTATAAATTTTAGTATTTTCTTCACAGTATTCAGTATAGAAAATTATATAGCACATAATTAACATAGCTAAAATAAAATATAAATATAAGTGAAAAAGAAAAAAGTAAAGATCAAATTTTTAAAAAGCATTAACAAGACAGAAAATTCAAAGGAAGAGTGAAAATGAAAGAGATAATACAAGATAAGTAGATAAATAATAATAAGTAATAATTATTATTAATAATTAAACTAAAAGAAAAATATAAAAAAATATAACAAGTGAAAAAGAAATTATTTGAATAAAACAAAAAAATAATGAAACATGTAATGATATAAAAGTATATCAAATGAGAAGAGAAAAAAAAATAGTAATAACATAAAATTATTTTGAAATTCTGAAATTGTAATTTTAAAAAAAAAAGTTAAAATAGTTTTTTATAAAAAACAAAATTATTTTATTTAAAATTTAAAATTCTTAACTATCTAGATAAATTCTTTGATTAAAAATATACTTAATTAGATATTTTTTTTTATTTCTATATATAGAATAAATTCTATGTAAATCTCAAAAAGACAAAATATTTCAAAAATCAAAAATCAATTTTAAAAACATGTATAATATAACAATTCCTTTGTATTTGACTTGTAAAATTAATTATCCTATTTGCTCTTATATTATAAATTAACTAAAATTAGAATTCCTATTTGTGTCACATATTTTTTTATATTTAACTTGTAAAATAGAAAGAATAAAATAAAATAAAACAGTATTAATTGAAATTCATCTTCAAAAAAATTCAATAAACTAATAACTAAAAACAAAAAAATATATATAGCTAAAACTAAAACAACTATACTAAATATGCTATTATTAAATAAGTTATATTATAAATAAAATAACTTTGATAAATTATACCAGTGGTATTAAACATCAGTTGATTTTTAATCAATAAAAATAGAGTACATAATTCATAATGTAATAATTTTTAACAAATAAAAATATGTAATTTATAATAATAAAATATGCGTGTACATAATTTGTAAATAATTTTTAATATAATTTTTATTAATAAAATATATGTTACATGATATACTTTAATTACTTATATTATATATTATAATTATATCACACATTGTTATATACTATAATTACACTACATATTATTATATACTATAATTACACCATGCATTATTATATACTATACTATAATTACATTATCATAAATGTTGATATATTGTATTTTCACTTATTATAAATTTCCATTTCCTCTACTTTTCTCTCTTATAAAATTTCAATTCATTTTTAGATAATTTAGAAAGTTTGAACAAAATTTAAAAATTTTAAAATTTGAACAAATTATATAAAGATTAAACTTCCTTTAGAACAGTTTCAGTTTTAGCTTTTTCTTAAACTATAGGATTTAGCTTTTATCACTAAATTTGATTAAAATTATTATGATGGGTTTCTAGAATTTTCTCAATTTTGTTACATCACCTGGTTAGAACATTAATTATAAAAAAAAATATTTTGTATTTCTGTTGCATAATTTGCATTACAGAAATTTATTTTTGAAATAAGATTATTATTAATTTTGACTTTGATTTTACTGATTTCTTCAACAATAGCAGTGTTGATCTTGACATCACAAGAGTTTGTTTTATTGATAATTTTTTATCTAATATCATATAAAAAGAACTATATGGTAATAAATTTCATACATAAATAGATATTTTCAGAAAATATCTTCATAATGGCAAAAAACAAAGTGGTTTTTTGAAAAGTTAAATAAATAATGTATTTATGTAAAAAAAATCATTTTAGAAAATTAATAGTGAAGAATTAATTAGAGATGTGAATTTGTAGATAACCAATTTATTAATTCAACAAATTATTTGTAATATCATAAATTAATAGATCACTTTTTTAAAAATTTATATAATTTAAATTATACTTGTACACAAAATTATTTTGAAATTCTGAAATTACAATTTTGAAAAAAAAATTAAAATTGTTTTTCATAAAAGATGAAATTATTTTACTTAAAACCTGAAATTTTTTGATTATTCAAATAAATTTCTTGATTAAAAATAAGTATTTTTTTTTACTTCTATATATAGAATAAATTTTGAGTAAATCTTAAAAAAATAAAATATTTCAAAAATTTGAAATCAATTTTAATTCAGATTATATATATCAATTCACAAATTAAAATATTAATTCGCAGATCAAAGAATTTAATTCAAATTATTTTTTCAATTCTTAGATTACTCTTTTAATTTGTGAATTACTCTTCAATCCACAAAATACTCTTTCAATCTAAGCTTAAAATAAAGTAAAATTATATTTTCATTTTACAAATTTAATTAAAATAATTTTAAATTTTCTACATTTTGTTTTTTTTTAAAAAAAAAATAATTTGAAATAAATTGTCTTTAAGTAAATTAAAGTTGTTTGAAAGGTATTGAAGTAATTAAATATTTGTTTTTGCTAAGCTAGCTTACAAATGAATTGAAAGATGAATTTTTTTTAAAAATACTTACGAATTTTTTTACAGTTCCATTTTATATCCAGAACTTTGAGTCATAATTTCAATACATTGGTCAAAGTAAATTGTTTTTAAGCAACTAATTAAAACTGTTCAGAAGATATGAAAGTAATTAAATATTTGTTTTTGCTAAGCTGGCTTACAAATGAATTGAAATATGAATTTTTCTTTAATTATAAATACTCATGAATTTTTTTACACTTCCAGAACTTTGAGTTATAATTTTAACACATTGTTCAAATAGACTGCCTTTGAGCGACCAATTAAAATTTAGTTTAATTTGTAAATTTAAGATAATATTTTTCTCAACAATTATAAAATTATAAATTTGATGTTGAATTTTTTAAAAGAATTATATTTTTAAAAGGAATAAAAATTGTATTACAAGTATTCATCCATCTGTGGATTGATAATATAATTAAAATAAATAATAATGTAAATAATAAATATTAATAAACAATAAACAATTTTAAACAAATTGAATAAAATTTTTACTTTAAAATAAATGAAAATAATTAATAACCGTTGCAATATATAAAAGTTTTTTTTTATTAAAGAAACGTCAAAAAAACGGTCTTAATTAATCTTAAAGCCAAAAACAAATTGCACCTATGATAAAAGTCTCAGATTGATTCCTTGAGAACTGAGCGATTACGAACGTTTTAACTTTAAAATTTAAAAATCTAAAAAAATATTTTTGAAAATTAAAACGTTCGTAATCGCTCAGTTTTTAAGGAATCGGTTTGAAACTTTTATCATAGGTGCATTTTGTTTTTGGCTTTAAGATTCATTAAGACCATTTTTTTAATGTTTTTCTAATAAATTTTTTTTTATATATTGCAACGGTCACTAATTATTTTCGTTTTTTAAAAAAGTTTAAAGAATCCGCAAAAATTCACGGATTGGACGGATAATCTGTGGATCGGATGGATAACGGATTACGGATTGAAATTTGGATGGTACCACGAATTGACGGATTACACGGATCATCCGGAGCGTACCACTAGAACTAATAAAATAAGTTTGATGGTTTCGCTTTTTGAAAAAATATTCGATACTTTATTTAGGAGCTTTTACAACTTTTATAGAGAATTATGACAATTAACATTTGTCGCAAGTAGAAACTGGAACCTAAAAGTATTTTAGACATAAACGATGTCTGTTTTTTGTTCATTTGTTAGAAATAATGTGTATTATTATCTCAATACTGTCACGTTCTGTGCAGAACAAAGCGAAAGTTACACCAATCAGTCTCAAATTTATCACGTATATATCACTAACACGATTTTATTGTGCACAATATCACGACACACCGTAAGTCAGGCAATCAGTCGATCTAAACCTGCTTACTGACACTCACGAATAATA
>CAJVPK010000416.1:0-33700 GCA_910592015.1 Diversispora eburnea | reverse complement strand
GAACAAAATTAAATATCTCTGGTCTTTCAGCACATAATTCTTTTGTCCAAAATTTTAAATAGTCCTTTGCAAGTGGTATTTCTTCTAACATTCCTTGAAAATTAAATTGTTTAACATCTTTTAAAGCTTTATCCACATACACAGTGACACCATGATCTTTACCAAAACGAGGGGTGGTAATTAAATACATGACTAATTTGCGAGTAAGATTAACCAAACGTAAATTTCCTGGTTTTGTGACTATCATAACAGTTTGCATACTGCTTTGAATTTGAGCTTGACCTATTAATTATAATTATTATTAATAAAAGATAGAAAATTTTTGAATGAATAGAAATAATAACATACCAAGTTTTTTTGATAATTCTCTTACACTAACTGCAGTCTCAGCTAAATTTGAATATTCTGTGAGATTATCGTCACAATTATTAATAATTTCGGATAACGAAAATGATCGATTAAGATTAGAATGAACAAAACAAGTTGATTTTGGTGTTGAGTTTGTAAGATTGGTATGTGAACCATGTTTGTTTAAATTTGATGATGTCATTATTTTCTCTGATTGGTTAATGAAATTTGTGATTAATAATCAGACTTTTTAATTAAAAAAAAAAAAAACAAAAAATAAATATATTAAAAGAATTTTCTCAGAAACTCAATATATAACGATATTGTCATAGATTGACATACCTGATATCTTTATTAAATTATTAAATTTTAAAATAATTTTTAATCTTTATTACAAAACTATAATAATAGTAGTAATATATAAATTAGAAATGATAAAATGTTTCTCTATCTGTATTATAAGATAATGGCAACATTTGACAGACGCGGAGGTTTTATATGGAAAAAATTAATTAAATAGATTCGTATCACGTTTCATTATGTAAATCATTTAATTTTCCATGAATTATTGATTACTAGTATTACTAGTGACAAAAAAGTGTTATTTTGAAACCTGTTATTTATCTAATATATTATTTTATTTTATAATATTGTATATGATTTATTAATATATCAAAACCATAATTTCATTTGAATATTTTGCTTTTAATCCATTTTCATTTAATGGTTCAAAATCCTGAGGTTTAAATCAAATATCAAGCGTTTAAATATATATTCTCGTTTTATTTAAACGAAATATTTTTCTTATTACATTTAATTACATTGTAGAAAAAAAAAATATTAAAAAAAGGTTATCAAAAATTAAAATGCAAGATAGTGTGTTCAGAGTATAACTTACCTTTTCGAGATTAATTTTAAAGTTATGTCACACATGTAACTCAGGAATTTATTGCCCGTATCTGGTATTTAGTATCAATTCTAAGCTTTATAAGGAAGTTAATTTGAATATATCTTTTTCATATAACCAATATTCTGCTATCAGTTTCAATTTCGATAAGATTATTATTCACGTGAAGCAAAAGCGCTAATATATAATTGTGAATACTGTATTCCATTTTAGTGAAAAAATATACATATATATTCTTCATTGATATAATAGATCGGAAGTTATGGGGTTATCTTCACTTTATAAATTGTATAAAAAAACTTTTTTTGGAGGCAATGCCGATAAGAAAAGGAAGCATTCAAATTCATGACATATTGAAGTAAAAGGTTTCTTTTCTACTTTTTTTCAATTCATTGTTTTTTAAAAAGGAATGCCAATTGAGATTAAATTAGAGGATTATAGGATTATAATGAACACTCGGAACTGATAATAATTTTGTGATCTGCGTGACAACAGTAACCACTCGTGAATTTTTATTTAAATTTATAAAAAATAGATCGGTGTATTTTTTTATTTTTTTATATTGTTATTATTTAATGAAATTTGTTATTTAAATTTATGAAAAATATCTTTTTATTAATGAAATATATTTGGATGGTATCTAGAAATAATTTCTAATCTTTGATATCTGATCTATCGAGATGAGATATCTCAATATTATTTTTTTCTGTCATCTGATCAACCCCTTTTACCTATCCTTCTGATTTACTCATCAAATGTATTGCAACACCTGATTTTTGTCTCTAAAAAATTCTACGTTTATAAAACAAGAACTTGTTCCAGATCTTAACGAAAAATGATATCTATAACAAACGGCCAATCAGAAACTGAACGATGTTATTGTCTGGAGATTTTCACCTAAAATTTCCTGATGGAGAACTATCATAATTCCATCCAATAGTTGCAATAAAAAAAAAGCATGCTTCTAATAGAAACATTTATATATCAGGCATGTATTATCTGTAACCATATTTTAATATACAATTACACGAAAAGACTAATTATATATATAAATCTTACCATATGGCATTTTTTCAGGTTCTATAAGACACTAATACATTATTAAAATGTTTAGTTCAAGTATTAAGGTAACTTTGTATGATTGACCGCAAGAAGTTTGAATAGAGTTTATGCAATATTACGGCCCGCCTAATTTCTGATGTTCTTTATTTTTAATTAACGCAGTTGTTGTAGAATATTATACATGTTTAAAAGGGAGAATAGCACATTTTTTTTTATGTTCTCGGATTTTTTACGAGTAAGTTATGATGAAATATAAGGCTCATTCATTTCTTTTTTGAACTTGGCCTTATTTTCAAAATTCGCAACAATAAATATATAAATATATCTTTATTATTATGATTAATTGTCGAACCTAACAGAATAAAAATAATTGTTTACAAGAATTAACATCATCGTAAACCAATAGACAAATAAGTAAATAAAAAAAGAATAAATAAATCATAAATAATAATAGCAAGAACTTGTATGATATGAAAAAAGATAAGAAAATCAATATCACAAATTTTCATTATCATCAATGTAACATTCACAATATTCTCCGAGTTGGCTTGCATTTAAATTTTCTGCTACATCTTTTATATTATTCACGTTTGATCTGGTGACCATTCGAGAGAGCTTTAATTCCATGAGTTCTTTTAAATGATATAATTCATAATCGATTGCCAACGCAAGTAGTTCTCCGTATAATACGAAATTTGGTGTTTGATTTGCTGTGTTCTGATGATTCAAAATTGCATTATCGATATTTTGGCCATACAAGTAATGCAACAAGATTCGTACCGAGGTTGGATTAAATTCATCATCAATAACGATTGTAACTGGGTTAGAGTTTGCATATTCTCCTCCTGGAGTGAATTTCTGATGAAAAAATTCAGAGCTTGCAGCAAGCATAATTCGATTTGTCCATACTTTCTCGCCTTTTACATTAAAAACAACGTCATGCAAAGAGTTCATCTGATTGGATAAAATTCCCAGCAGGACTTTTTTGTTAGTGCTTGACTGATCATGTTCTCTAACTTGTATTTTGACACTTGGTGTTTTTATTTCTTGGACGCCAGCACTTTTTAGCATTAAGTAATACTTTGCCAGGCGAGGATTTATATATTTATCTTCACCTGGTTCAGCATTCAAAACCAAATTGTTTGCAGAAACCCAGTTGTCAGTATCAAATGGATCATGACTTTTATTAAGGTTAAGGAATAATGGTTCATCTGCTGTAATGTATCTCCTCAACATCAAACTTTCATCTAAACATTTTTTTTCAAGCCATTCATAAACCTCAAAAACGTTAGACACGAATGTTTCTTTCCAATAATTTCTCCATTCTTCATCATTGATAAGTTTATTACGCAGGAATTTAAGTTGCTTGATTACCGTGATATCACTTGGTTTACCAAGTGATGGGTATTTTTTAAGTACATTCGGAGGTGGTATGACATCTTCCGCGATTAAAGCCTTTTGACTCCACGCTACACCTTTATATTGAGGAAGAATTATATTATTAAAACAATCCAAAACTTGAGGGTGATTATAATACTTATCGTAAGGGTTGTGCAAATATTTAGCAATTGGAACGAATGGAATCCTATCAATTTCTTTAAAATAATTCACTTCACTATAAAAGTGATCGACCAACATGAAACCACGATGGCGTATATCAGGTGGTGGGTTGCCCATCTCTTGCATTTCTTCGATTTTCAAAGCACATCTATTAAATGCCTTTGAATCCAATATGCCATTGAATCCGATATTTGTTAATTTTTTTGCATGTTTTACAAGATTAAAATGAAGGAAAACATTTGAGTTTCTTCCGAATACAGTTCGAAAAACAATATTATCATAATTGTATAGTTCAGAAATCGGCATCAGGTCTTCTGTAAATGCATTGGGAAATTTAAAATCCTTTAACCCTGGTGTGATTTTACATGCAGAGTCAGAAGTTGCTCTATCTATAACGGAATTCAGAAAATCCACATAGCCATTATCACTTTTTTCAGGTAAGTCAACATCATTAAATGCGTAGTCATGAATTCCATATTGGGTAGCGTCAAGATCTTTCAAAATTTTAACGTCTATCTGATCAGTAATTTTTAAAAAAATTTTATTACTCTTTGTTCTATACATTATAAATTCCTTGGGTAAAAGGTACCCAATTGAAACTGGGGCATGACGCAACTTTAGATTTGTCATTGAGGGATTCCATCGCACTGGCCAAATAGGTAATTTGCGGATCATTAATTTGAATTCCCTTTTCGTTCCTAAAAAGCAATATAATATTTGTGTATGTACATTAGTTATTATTAATGTTATGCTATTGAGATATCAAAATTTTCTAAATTTTCAAGAAAGAAAAATTAAAAAAGAAATATTACTGAAAGACTAACTAATTCTAACTAACTAATAAACTAACCTATTCCATCCCAATTATTTCGTAGTAATTGATAGAAATTTTCAATATTATTAATTGTCAAGCACTTGAAGAGAATGTCTACACGGTTATCCTCTTCAGAAAAATAAACTTGTCGAGAATGTTGATAAAAATGATCAGGGTTTATCAATTGGAAAATGATTTCAGATCGTAGCATACATTGGAGTACCTTGCAACCATAGTTAAATACGTACTTTGGAAAATTATGAGAAGCAAGTGGAAATGGCCAAAACTTTGAAATGCAGTTTTTGAAATCAATTTTTTTATGATTTTGCAATTTAATTATTTCTTCCAAGAGCTTGCAATGAAGATTGGGAAGGAACTCAAGTAGGATATGTCTATTCCAATTGAGTTTCTGATGATCCATATCTGGCAAATCGTTATCTTCTTCAATCAACAATCTTGCCCGATCTGAACCTTGAGCCCAGGTTCCATTAAGGTGAACAGACAAACATGTGGTGTCAGGAAGTGAAAAGGTGGAAAACAATCTTCCTTTAAAGTCACTCTGCTTTTCATTTACTGGACTCAAAAGTGAATCCTTTCGTCGAAATATTGATTGAACTATGGATTTAGGTTTTAATGGAATTTTAATCGATTTTCCTTCTTTGGAGTCATTCTGAATTTTGTTTTTATTATGTATTTTGCATTTAAGTAAAGCAGCGACGCCTCCCAACACACGTAATCGATATCGTTTTGCATATCTTTTCAATTCAGAATCTTCAGGGTCAGGTTGAGCACCAGTTACAATAATCCATTGATCATTTTGTACGTTGTTCAAATTATCAATCAGTTCAATTTCCATCTGAAAAAATCGAACATCTCCATTCACAATATGTCTTCTATTACTTCGTATGCTTTCATCCAATCCATTTACAGTTGCCTTCCAGAGGGAATCTATTTTAAAAAAAGGTGTGTCGGATAAAGATATATGTGACACTTCAATTTTTTCAATATTCCGTAAAAATAAAAACTGGGAAGTGACGGTTGATCTTATTTTTTTAAACAGTCCAAGAACTTCCTCTGCGGAAAAGATCCTATCAGATATTTCGCTCGGTCGTTGCCTAAGTGGAATCCGGAAGAGCGTTCCATCAAAAGTTGATTTAAAATCAATTCCTTTGATGCCTTCGTAAGGAACAAATTGATCTCTTTCAGAAAGATTATGAATGCCTTCTTTGGGAAAAGGGCCAATGATACCACGTTGAGGGAGTTCATTTCTCTTTGGTAGGAATTTTTCCTGAGGATCCATAAATGCAATAGAATCACCGCTGATGAAACTAGGAACATCTGTAAAGTGGTAGCACGAATTGAAACCCAATCCATGCTTTCCAATTTTTGTATCATCATCTTGCTTTCCCCCGACACGTATCCGCATGAGAGAATCAAAATCGGTATTTTTGAATCTTGCATCGTTGAATATCAAAATGGCAGGTCCTTGCCATGCCTTCATCCCATCACAGAGTAAAGAACTGGTAGGGTGTGAGCGACTATCAACGATTACATGAAACTCTTTTGCACCAGCATCATCAGCTATCGTTTATATATACAAAAGTATAAAAAAAAAAGTAAAGTATAGATTTAAAACAAATTGTTAAAGAACTCAGAAATCATCAAAGTACTGTAAAGCTGATTCTGACCATTCTGAAGGAATTCTTTGAATACACTTTCAAAGGGATAATCCTAACAAATGCAATGAAATTAATCTTAAAGAACATGATAATGACACTTAAATATATATGAACATACCTTTATGATATTACGAATGGATGAAATAAGAGTTTCATGTTGACCATAAGACTTAAATTTTGAATCCAAAGTCATGGTTTTTTTTTCAAAACAATTGGAATTCTAAAGCAAACTTATGTAAATTTTTTGCCATCTCAATTAAACGGAGCAATACATCATATCCACCGATATCATTGTTTACATTATGTTGTGTATTTGTTTTTTTTTCTTTTAAGAACGTATATGCAATGATAAAGGAAAATGATGTATCATATGGTCGAATATGTTCGATAACTCATATGTAAAGATACTAAAATGTTAAGATAAAAAGAATTAAAGAATGGAATTGTAAAATATTATACTTAATCTATTTATTCGTTATTGATAAATTTATTGCTTTACGTGCACGTGCGAAATTATTTTACGAAAGAAAGAAAAATTCGATGGATTTATTTTTTAAATTTTTATATGGATTTAATTTTTTCAATTATTGAAGCTCCGCATCTAGTTCTCTTGTTATTGTTTGTTTCTTATGTTCCGTAAGTTCTCTATATAATTTACTTTGACATAAACGGACTATTATATCAAATATCCATTGATAAATATATTAATTAAACTCAATCTGGAACATCGCCAAATATACGCGCATAAAATCAAAGAGGTTTGTAAATTCGTGAGACGATAACATAAATAAAGCAAAACATAGTATGAATAGCATTAGATAAGACTCTGCTATAATTAAATCTTTCAAAATAATTTATGATATCTGAATGTTCCAATAAAGATGCCAGTGAAAATAATATAAAAAAGTAGACTTATAATGTATTGGATGACTTCGTAATAAATATACTAAATAGTTTGGCACGTGATCTTTGTCTCGTTCAATTAACTAATCTATTTTGCTTTCTTGGCAAAATAAACAATTTTTTTATACAATTTGCTCATTACCTTTCACTTTCCCCTCTCAACTATTCTTTTCACATCCTCATGCTCCCTTTTTTAAAGTTATTTTTGTCATCACGTGAAAATAACCACTATTGATTTACCAACAATTTCATCTTACCTTAATCTTTTGTCTGAAGATATATTAAATATTCGATATCTCGAAAAGATATTATTTTCAAGTCTCGATTCGATAGCTAATTTTTATTGTTATTATCACGTTACTACAAAAACAACTGACAGGGCCTTGGCTAATCAGTTTCCCAGGTTTATTGGGCAACGATGGGCTTTTTAGTTTTAGCTAACTCTTTTATGCAATTAATTGTTTTATAAATTGTATATTTATTTTTCAATGTAATAACAATCCTGGAGTGAGGCTCTGTTGGTTAAAAAAAAAATATACTGTACTTATTATCTTTATATATTTAGAAGTTTAGGTAAATTACTTGAATTATAAAAATGCATGGACTAGGAATAGAAGGGGCGAAAGTCAGAATGGATAAATCAGCAGAATGAATATTGTTTCGGTTTAATTAATTAATACGAGGCAACCACATTTGCAGCCAATCTTCATAAAAACAATAAAAATGTACTGAAAAGTTTATATACGCTTTATTGTAATAAAAGTGAAGACAATATATTACATATAATTTATAACAAGTTCCAGTTTTTACATGAAATGAATGATGTTTAGGCGTGTGTCTACAAAAAATGGAATTTTTTTTTATATTATCCTCTTCTACAAAATCAAAAAAAAATTATAAAATATCACGAAACAATTAATAAAAGTTTACAAAAGCAAAACATAAATAAACTAAGAAATCTTCATGTAATTGGAAAACTCATTCTATCGGCAGTGGACGGGTCTGAAGAGCGATATACATGCCCTTTGGATGGGGTTACGACCTCGTTCAATCACCCAGTACTCCTGATTACGATTGGGAGATGTTTTAGTTACGACTCGGGTGGTTCCGTCCTGTACGAATGATTTCCTTTCAATTGGAAGTGAATATGGGTTACGACTTGCTTTCAACCACCCAGCACTCTTGATCACGATTGAGAGATGTTTGAGTTACGATTCGGGTGGTTCCATCCTTGCAATTGTAGTTACACGAACTGAAATTTGTATTGGTTAAGGTTTGATAAATTTGGCTTTTCTAACTAAATAATACATTAATAGAGGGAAAAGAAATCACCAACTACATCAGAACGCGCAACTTCAATGGTATGGAGAATTATTTTAACTATTTATCTACCTATTTAATCAACTGAACTTCTATTTATAAAATTCTTTAACAGTTGTATGCTTAATCCTCACAAATGCGCATTGCTACATCATACCACATTTAATCAAAAGTAGGGTAGATTAAGAGCATAGACCCATTTATATATGCTCGAAGGTATAATGTAATTTTATAGTGGACAATGTAGACCGAAAACACAATAGGAATCAATCTAATGTACATAGAATTGGGTAAAAGATTTTGTATCAAGGAGGAAAATTCCATTATCCTGGCATATGGATCTTTTTTGCTGATTACGATAAACAATATCCTCAAGTTTTTTGACATCTTTATACCAGCTGGTATTATGAAACTGATGTTAAGCCCTTGCACTTCCAATGTGATTCGATATTTTTGAAAGAAGCAGCAAGCTCTAATCCATTTACGATTTTTTCTTATGTTGCATATCTTTCTATAATTGATTCGTTTTTTGCAGTGCGTTCAGGACATTCTTAGCCTCAAAGCTCAGTTTTCTTAATAAATAGTTTAGCTTTTCGAAATAATCTCAGATTACATTTTTTACATATTTGATAATATATTCAAAATGGATATCTGCATGTTTCTTGCAGAGTAGCGATATTTAATAAATATCGAGAACCTTTAATCATATCTTAATAATCTTAATAATAAAAAATTAAAGATTTAACATTTATGTGGAAAAATCAACATTTTAAATTTTCGAAATATCATACAACTGGTTATTTATCATTCATGCATAATTTACAAAATTACAAAAAACATTATGACTGTTTGCATTAAACTTAATAATACTATTCTTTGGCTTTTCCTTTTTTCTTTGGTTGTTTTGATGGTGTTTCTTTGGTTTTCATATTGTCTGACAAACGTGGTGGAGGAGTTTTAAATCCATCATTATTATCAAAAATAATATCAAATTCCCGAATAAGAGAATTAATTAATCCCTACATTTTATTAATCAGAACAATAATCAGAAATTTTTCATGTTATAATTCTAATAAAAAACCAAACCTCACCCGAATATTCCACACTGTTTTTAATGCAGATTTCAGACTTTTATATGAAGAAAATGATATTGGTAGGTCAAATGATTTTAAATGGTGAAGAAAATATATTTCGTGTTTCTCCATTAAATAAATTTGAACTTCTGTCATATATATCTAATTAATGTAAGTAAAATTGATAAATATAATAACTTTTCACATCTAAATTCAAGGTATTACACTAAAAATACCTGGATTCCGATTATATATAATTTAGGATTGTTTGCATAATAAAATTTTAACACCAAATCATCAAGCATATCCTTCATCATACGTGGTAAATTAAACTGATCGGAAGCATACTTTGTTAAGTCGTAAGCATGTGGACCACCACATACTAATCCAAAAGCAATTTCATTTCGTTCATATTTACACAAAAAGTCTGCTAGGTGACTTCGTGTTACTTTTTCAGTATTGATATCTTTACTATTGTTACGACGAAATTGGGTCGCTAAGACAGATATCTCTCCCCTACATCAAGGACAACAGAAAAATTATTATTCTATATAAGTATTTAGCCAGTAATATAAATTATCTGCCATTTATTAACTTACCATGGGACAATACAATTGTCATCTAAACTCAATACGCCTTTTATTAAAGGAATAATATACTCACCTGTCCATTCACGCTCATGACAGTCATTTACTAGAGGATTTCGAAATGACTCAAATGCATTTAAACTATAACAATAAACAAGAGTTAAAAAATTTGTTAATTAATAAAAATAATAAGAAAGTCCCTAACATACAATTGCCCAATTACTCGTTCAATCCAACGTCGGATTTTTTCCCAGTCATTTTTTGCATATGATAATTCATTATATGTAGGAGCAACCATATTTCGAAGTTCATACCACTTCAAACGAGCTTGAGATAAGTTCATCTAAAATATTGATTAATCCAAAAAAAATATTAATTTAATCCGAGGTTTCATTTTTCAAGTTACATATTCTTACATTATTTTCAAAAAAGTGCGCAATTAAGGGTTCAATTTCGTGATGATAAGTTTTTCTAACTGCATCGGGTCTTTTACACACGCACACACACACTTTGTCAAAAACTCTGACCACTGTTCACAACTAAATTCATTCTTTATTTTTGATGATGGTGATAAGTCCAGAATGAAACTGTGGGCCGGGCTATAAGAAAAAATTATAAAAACATCAGCGGTAATCAAAAGATATCATTGACTTATTATTATAACTTACTCGTATGGTGAAGTTGTTTTTCTTGTACAATATTGTCTCAAAACGGATAATAGTGATAAATCATTAAATTTAGTTGTTGTAAACAAGTCTCGGGTGAAACATTTGTAAGAAGAGATAATACAAAGTTAGATGAATAACATTCTTCTGGACTTTCTGCATCATATCTATTTTTGTCTCCTTCATTGTTGTTTTCTTGTTCTTTAATTAATAGAGTTATTAATAAGGAACATATATATATATAGATCCTTTACATATTTGTGTTTACAATTGCAAATTTAACCTATTCAATTTACCATTATATATGTTAAGTGATATATTTCGTGTTAAAATATTTGTAGGACATGGTGTACTTTCGCCAAAGTTATTTTCCGAATGAATTGACAATCTTGGATCATTCTCAGATATATTATCGTTCAACTTATCCTCACACTTGATGACATTTCAAACATAATATAAATATATAGAACAAGATAATTTAACATTTATATAAAACAGTAAAATTTATTAAATTAATTACATAATCTAAGTCCGATAAATCGAGACTTAAATTATCAGCATAATTTATTTTTTCTTTCCTCCGTGTCTAAAATGCCATTTGTTCGAATGTTCTCCTTCTTAAGGAAAATAAAAAAAATTTTTCCCGGTTAGAAAAGCACCTTTCAGATTTATAATTGATCGTTATAGATCTACCTCGTCCTGTAATAAAAAAAAAAGAATATTAATTTTGATATGTTGAAGATTATAAATGAGCAAAATATGGCAACAAACGCCAAAATACTCTGTAAGATTTTTAATTTCTTCATTTTGTTCTATATTAGTTTTAATTTGTGTACATCCGATCCGAAAGATAAGAAAATGTAGTTACTTTTGCAGTTCAAATACTATCTACAGGCTGCAAGCTAAATGTGGATTTATTCTGTACTAACCTTTTTGACTGTTTCTTGTGTAATAAATTCTTTTTCTTTTTCAGTTGTGCTAAACTTTTTTTGATGAAGAACCATCTGCATCCTCATTCTCTAAGTGGCTTGTAAATTTCTCTCGTATTAGTTGATCTTGTTGGGAAGTTAATTTTAAAACCGTAGTAGCATGTTCCTCCTGCAAAAACGGAAGAAGCAAGAAGCATACATTATTGTTTCTACGCAATATACGTGGCATATCGAAAAAATAATTCTTCATACCATTAAAGTTGCGCGCTCTGATATAGTTGTAAACTTTCGCTTTTGTGATGATGTAGCACTCTCCCAGAACTCAGTGATTAATGATGATTTCTTTTCTTTCTATCAATGTATTATTTAGTTAGCAAAGCCAAATCTATCAAACTTTAACCAATACAAATTTTTCAGTTCGTGTAATTAAAATTGCAAGGATGGAACCACCCGAGCCGTAACTCATGCACTTCCACCAACCGTAATCAGGAGCGCTGGGTGATTGAACGCAGGACGTAACCCCATCTGAAGAGCATGTCGCTCCCATAGACCCATCCACTTACAATTTAATAGAAAACTATTCGTGCAGGACGGAACCACCCGAGCCGTAACCATACACTTCCCAACCGTAATCAGGAGCGCTGGGTGATTGAACGCAGGCCGTAATCCATCCGAAAAGCATGTCGCCCCCTTAGACCCATCCGCTGCCGATAGAATGAGTTTTCGATTACAATTATGTGACATAATAAAGAAAAGTACTTAACCTGAGATAAATTAAGTGACTTAGTAGATTGGGACACTATATACGTAGGCGTATTCTTCCAACTTATTATTTAAGCTAAGTCACGAGAGTAGCGATCGTGCTCTTCTACTTTATCGAGTAGAAAATTAGAGCATTGTTGGCGGTAAAGTAAAAAACTCATAAGGGACCATTCGCGTCGAGTTTTAAAGCATTCGGGATCGCTCAATGGGATTTCTAGTAAGAAAATTTTATAATTACTGAAGGTAAAAGCAGAATATGCCGAGTGTAAACTTACCGTCTATTGTTTCGGTTAACGTAGACGTATTTTTTTCTTCTGAATACATTACTTTTTCACTTATTTGACATAAAAAATAGATTATCAGTCAAGACGCGTGGTGAATGATTTTGTCACACGCAGATTTTTGTGATACAACACGTGATCTACACAAATCCCAATAATGATCAACAGTATTGCATATTATATGACCCAGACAAATTTTATTATTTAATTATAACCAATATTTTTATTACAATTTCTTTACATTACATATTAAATTCGATATTATTTTCAATCTTAATGATTGAAAGTTGTTCACATTTTAAATTCAAGTCCGGATGCTCTTTCAATTTGTTTAGGAAGGTCAGGTAATGCATCATCTCCATAGATCTAAAATTGAGAATATTATTATATTTGTAAAAGTATCATTTATAACAAATGTAGTTAAATACATCAATCAATGTTAAAACCTACTCCTTTAATAAAATCACAAATGCTTGATTCGGAAAATTCAATCTTTGCTCTTGGACCCCATCGGTATTCGACAGGATCTTTTTCTGATGTTCGGGAATTTTCAATTGCACTAACTTTCTGTTTGTTCAGATAGCCTTGTTTAATGAAAGTTGCTATCAATTTGGTTGTATCAAAGGGTTCGTTTCCAAGGCGAAGTCGCCGGAAGTAATGATCAAGTTGATCTACAAAATTTACAAAGTTAATATTAAGTGTTAAGTGAAGTTATGAAAAAAAAACCCCCCCGAATCATTTACCATCCGATAATGTTCTTCCGTTCACGTGAATCAAGCTGAGAATGACCGTAAGAAGGCCCATTTTTTCCAATTCTTGATTTTTATCCCATTGAATTAAATTAATTTCTCTGAGCTTCTTTGGAAGAATATTTCGCAACATAAAAGATTTAGCGGATGCATTTTCTTTTTTTATGACACCTAAATTTTATAAATTAAAATTTTTTTTTCTTAATGACATGAAAAAAAGAAATTTAAAAAAATTGAGAAGATTAAAAAATTTTGGAAATAAATTTTACGTCGACGTGCAACGGTTGATTTTTCTTTTGTAGGCAATTCCTCTAAATCCATTCCGAATATGTCACGCAATTTTTCTTGAGCTTTTAACAGTACTACTGGAAAAGCTCTTGAATGATCGACCAACACTATTTTATAAAATAAATAAAATAAATATTTGAATATGAATTATGAAGAAGTCATGGACGTGAGCCTGATGGAACCACATAAATACATGCCTTTTCTCACCACTTCTTCACGCCTTAAAGGAACTTTGCGAAGTTCGCAAGCCAAAGCAAGTCGAACAACCTCTTTTACTTTACGATCAACTTCCTAATGATCAATGATTATTATCATTAAAAAATAAATGATTTCATTAAATAAAAACATTTATAATAATAATAATAATTACTTCGGTTGACATCTTTTTTATTGTTTTATCAGCAAGTGATGATGATTGAACGTTAAGTTCTTCTTGTGAAGAATCGCTCGAGGATGATGATTCTACAGGTTCACGTCGACTACGCTTTACAGGTCTACTAGTTTCTATATTATTTTGTCTCCTTCGTGTCCTTTTACTTGGACCTGCATCTTCTTCTTCACTATCCTTTTAAAGTAGAAATAGTTGTTATTTAAAAAATTCTTAATATTTTTTGTTGATTGCTTTTCTAAAGTTTAAATTTACATAATTAATATTGCGGTTACGACGGCTTGAACTCTGATAAAAAAAAAAATTTTTTTTCTGGGTTAGAAACTCCCTAAATGTAATAGTTATTTCCATAAATTGCAAAAAAAAAGATATATGCAAAAAGTAATAAAAATACCATTTTGACTTTATTCTTGTATTCGAACACTAATTAACTATTGTTTTTTTAACGCGCAAAGATAAGCGTGTGCTTGTTTTGACAAACGCAGTTTATATGATTACACGTTATTGCCATTTTAATGTATTATCCTGTTCATTGCGTTCTGTGTCACCACTGAGGTTAGAGTATAAATTAAGTTAAATTTGTTCTTTTTACAATTTCAAAACATTATTTAGATTCCAATTACCCAAATTATCCAAAATAATTTTTTCTTTCATTTAATGAATTTAGAATTAAGAAGTAAGATATCTATGAAGTTTATAATATTTTAAAGTGATGTTCTAACTTTTTTTAACTATCAGTTTTTTTTTTCGCGATCTAATTTTAAATTTATCTAAAAAAATTACAGGCCCTTTCGATCTTGATTATCCATCAAAATATGAATCAACTGTTAGAGACGGCCCTATACGTTGCATTAGCTTTAATAAACGGGGTACGATGCTAGCAGGTGGTTGTAGTGACGGTTATTGCATAGTTTGGGATTTTCAATCAATGAGTATTGTCCGCAAAGTGAAATGTCATGAGGGTCACATAACTAGCGTAAGGTAATCTTTTTTGATAATTATATTTTTGTCCATTTATTTAATTACATTTAATTATTTATGATGATAAATTAAATTTTATAAAATTGATCCTTTTTTTTTTTTTTTGAACAGTTGGTCACGTAATGGTTATTGTGTACTTTCATGCGGTGATGATGACAAGTGCGTTTATTGGGATCTTAAGAAAGGCACACGAAAAGTGATTGAATTTAATTGCCCAGTTCTCACGGCACAAATGCACCCCAAAAATAAGTTAGTAAATATAATTCTTGTATAATATTTATTTGAAATATGTATTTAAGCATATTTTCGCGGTTAATTCGTCAATGACAGTTCTATGTTTGTCGCCTCCTTATACCAAGAATCACCGGTAATCGTGGAATTAGGCGATGTAATTCGACATTTTTCCTTACCAACCAATTCTGATATATCATCAGAAACGAATGGAGGAGGAGATAAATTAAATTCTTCGAAGTACTGTATCTTGTACCAAATATTGATTCGTTCATCTTTTACTTGTTTAACCGGCCGGATGGACTTACTTGTTACTGATGATAGGCAATAATAATCCGCTCTATAGTAAAACAGTTATTTGTCGATATGACAAGAAAGGTAAGCGAATACTTACGGGTACTAGCCAGGGCTATTTAAATATAATCGGTTTGGATTCTCTAGAGGCAAGTAAATTTTCATTTTTTCATTTCTTTCTTTCTTCCTTCCTTCTCACCTTCCTTATATGTTAACCATTCAAAAAAAAAAAAATTTTTTTTATCATTATATTAGATAATTAATACGACCAGAATTAATAATTCGGCAATTAAAGAAATTATCGTAAGCCGTAATGGAGAGTAAGCATTATCCTTTGAATAATTAATTACAAGAAAATAAAAAAGAGACTCATAAGAAAATAATGATTCAAATTAGAATTATTATAATAAATTTATTTATTTGTTTATTTAATCAATTTTTTAAGAGATGTGATTGTACAAACTTCGGATAAAACTATTCGATTATATTGGTTAGATGACGAAAAGTTACGTAATTCGGAATTATTATTTGCGGAAACTGTCAATAAGAATAATTGGAATCAATGTTGTTTCAGTCAAGTTGGTGAATATATAATTGGAGGTGAAAAAAAATAAAAATAAAAATAAATAATATTTTTACATTCTTAATAAGAAAAAAAAAATATTAGTAATTGATAATATATAATATATAATCATTGATTATTATTTTTTTTTAGGATCTGCAAAATTGGCATCACACGAAATATACATATGGGATATAAGAACCACTAGATTAGTTCAAACTCTGCAAGGTCCATACGAAACCCTTATTGATCTTGCCCAACATCCAGTTCAACCAGTTATTGTATCATTGGATGAACAAGGAGCAGTACATACATGGACAACTCGTCATAAAGAAGATTGGCTTAATTGGGATCCAGGTTTTACAGAAATTCATGACAATATAGTATATGAAGAGAAAGAAGATGAATTTGATGTTTTGAGTGATGAAGAGAACAACAATTCACAAAATAATTCAATTCAAACTGATAACTGTGATAACGAAGAGATTGATGTGATAACAGTTGATAAACCAGAAAATTCGGATTCACCTGATGAAGATGAAGAATTTCTTGACTTATACCATTCTGAGATAAAAGAAGAAGTAGATGTTTATACAGTAGAAAATATCAGAAATGATGGTCCAGTATATAAAAGTAATACATATAAAAAGTAATTTATTAATTTTATTGAGATTTTATGACAAATTTACTAACGTAATAGATTTCTATTACTAATATTACAAATTTCTGTTATTATTGCTTTATGTTATGTTATTTCATATTTAGTTAATAAAAAAATGTAGAAAATGCAGAATTATAGTTGCAGTTTCTAAGAATGAATTATTTTTATATTAAAGTCATGAATTTAATGTATCAATATTAAACTTTATATCCAAAAATTTATATAAATATGATGTATGTTATCCCTCTTGTTTATTTCTTGTTATTTCTGGACATTCTTCAAAAAAAAAATTAAGTTATTGGGAATATGTATAGTACAAAGTACAAAATTGAAAGAAGAAAGACAATAAAAGAAATTAATGAGATTTCGCCACAATTTAGGTAGTAACCAGGAGTACATGCACATGATACGCGTATCGACAATATTACATAAGTTCTAGTTTTGTATTGTCGATCCGAAAAACCATATGTGCCCTCTTCAAATTTACGTCATAAACGTATATCATTTAATATGACCAAACATAGTTACGATAAAGATAAAGTCTGCACCTATAGTTTGTATATCACTGCGCAATTACTGTCATTCTAAAATTATTCCCAGGATCATCGTCGAAATAGTCACGTGTAGAAACCCAAATTTCTGGTATAATAAATGTTTACAGTGTTTTTTTTAATCGGTAATTTTTTGTTTCACACCTTTTTGTTGTTGCAACTGTATTTTTTTTTTGTTTTTTCGTAAAAATTTATTTTGTATTATTTATTTATTTATTTATTTATTTATTAATTTCGGAAAGTTCAACAATTAATATATTATACTATGTGTGATCACAACGAAAATGATAATTCAGAAATCATCGAAATCAATGAACAAGATAACTTTAAATTTTCGCTAGATTCTTTACCGAATAAACCTCCTTCACCTTCACCTTTAAATTCTTCTTCTTTGTCGATGACAACTTCAAATTTGAGATTTGGATTGCAAGAAGACTTGGGGAAAATTTTTGCTTTACAAGGAATTAATAATAATAATGTGACTTTTGATAATAATGAACAACAAATTGAACAACATTCTCATAATTATTATCGTAAAATAATACGTCCTACACCTCCTTCTCTTAACACTAACCTTTTATTGATGTCACATAATAATATCAATCATATTAATAATAATAATAATAATAATAATAATAATAATAATAATAATAATAATAATTCATCTTCATCCCCTTGTCAAGCTGATAGCCCGGATGATATTTCCAGTCATAGAAGAAGAGATAGTAACGTTTCAGCAATGTCAATACAATTACATGATATAGGATCTAGTCATCAACGACGTGATAGTAATGTATCAAATATGTCAATGCAATTAGATACTCCAACTCCTTCAAGTGGGACAGAATCTGGTAATGAAGATGAAAATAGGTTAGCCTATTTCCCCTTTACATTTTCACAAAAATCATTTACAAGGTCAAGACCAAGTACACCAACACCTACAACTCCACCACATTCAACAAATTTTTATTCCGCACCATCGGCAAGAGCAAGTATGTCATCTTTGATAAACCCACCTCCCCGAATTAGAAGGATGAGTTTAGACATAAGTATGGAATCTGGTTATTTAAATGGATCATCTGAAGGAAGAAACGAAAAGACAACACCTATGCATCGTGCTGTTAAAGCAAGAAGAGCTTCTCTTTTAGTATGCTGAATTATAATATCAAATTTAGTTTGAAATTTAGTTTTTTTTTTTTTAAAAAAAAAAAAAAAAAAAAAAAATTTATAATTTTTATTATTTAGCCCAAAACTAAATCTTTCCAACGAGTTGCTAATGAACTTCAAGAAGAATCTCGTCCAATTGAGACAGAAATCAAACAAGAGTACAAAACAACTAAAGTATTAAAGAACGAATTTGATTCCATGGACATTGGAAAATTACCAGAGGTTAAAAAACTTTATCATTACTTTCTCATTTATAAATAAACATTGAAATTCTTTTAATTTATTAATAATAATAATATTAAATAATATTATTTTGATTAGGATCTTCTTAATAATTGGATTAAGTTCAGAGACATACAACCGTCACCACCTCCATATACAGCTTCTAAATTAAATCCAGAAATTGATATATCGGTATTTATATGTTAAAATATATTAATTAATAACTATATTAATAAAATTATTAAATAAAATTTTTTAATAAAATTATTAATAAAATAATTAAATAAAATTATTAATAAAATTATTAATAAATCATTATTGAATTTTTTTAAATATTATCAATAGTATCGTCAAGATACACCTTCACCTACTTCCACTGTTGGACCATTATCCACGTGTAGTCGTATAAAACGAAAAGGTAATAAGATTTTCTCTTAGGATTAACAATATATATATATATATATATATATATATGATAAATATAAATATAACGTTATTATAATTCTTCATTTTTTTTATTTATATAGCTTCAGATGATCGATTCGAACCATATTTCAATCCTAAAAGAAGGGCCGTATCTCCAAGTTTGGTTGGTAGTCCTCCAGTCATTTCAGGTATTTCTTCACCATCGACAACTAATTGTAGTTCACCATCCTATTCTTCAGGAGTAACAGTATCACCAAATTGTCATATATCTACCACTTCAAGAGGTCAAGTTAAAGGAAATAATAGTAATTTATCGAGTATTCATGATGCTAATGGAAGTTTTAGTAGATTAAACTTAAATGGAGAATAATATTAATTACTTAATTTATAATTTATTTATTTTCAACCTGTAAAATAAAAAGAAATTTAGACTTTTTTTTTTATTATTATTATTAAAAAATAGATATTCCTTTTTTTTTTAAAAAAAAAAAAAAAAAAAAAAAAAGAAATAAAAAAAAATGTTGAATATTCTTTTATCTAAATAAATTTCTATAATTTTATTACGTGACATGATTAATCTAAGCTTTTTTAAAACTTTTCTTTGAATTACTACTTTTTATCATTACTAAAGATAAAAAGGCAATTACAATTGTTAGACCCACGAGTAATAAAACAACTGGTATTTTTATAGCATATGACCGAGGCGGGAAATATTCATGTAAATGATAGTCTTTATCCACGAAAGGCTATGATAACAATAAAATAAGTCAAATTATTTTTTATAAATATTTCAATAAAATGATGTATTAAAGAATATGAACCATAATTAAAGCCCATATCGTGTAATATGTAAAAAGAGCCACAGACGTGAGTAGCATAGTTGCTCCTAATGCCTTATCTGATGCCTGACAAGATAAAATGTTATCAATTAATAACTCAAGGTATTTTATTTTTTTCAATTACTGATTCAAAAAATTTACAAACCATTTCAAGTCTTTTATTTTTTAAGAAAAAAAAAAATTAAAAAAAAATTATTATTTAACTTATATATAATTTTTGTTAATTTTGTCAAAATATATAAATATATACACAGATTCCTCATGTGATCATTACGAATAAGTTCTTTAGTTTTAGTTTTAGTTTTAGTTTTGTCTATGTAGTAATAGTTGAACTAAATTCTATAAACTTGTTCTTTTGATTTACAAAGTTTATTTGAAATACTTGTTTGTTTGTTTATATATTTTGATTAAATAAATTCTCTTGTAACTTACATTTTGAGTATT
The DNA here is from genome assembly GCA_910592015.1 of Diversispora eburnea. Lineage (NCBI taxonomy): Eukaryota > Fungi > Glomeromycota > Glomeromycetes > Diversisporales > Diversisporaceae > Diversispora > Diversispora eburnea. Next base: position 13,007 of record CAJVPK010000416.1, on the reverse strand, counting down.
TGAGAAGTAATAAACTCTAGTCCCAACATTTATTTATTCTTTCAAACATAATATAGTCTCTTACCTTGTTAAGTGTCAAGACCCTAGTGATACTTATATAAAATATAATTAAAAATTGTTTAAATTTAAATATTTAATAGATAATTAATAGATAATTAATAGATAATTAAGTTTCCCAACTTACCTTCAAAATTAAATTAAATTAAATAATTTACCACCTTTAAACTACACGTGATTTTCATATGGTTTATGTACAGATCTACTAAACTTATAAACTTAAAAAATGGATGATGTTAATACTTCTAATGCTAAAAGAAAACGTACAGTTGATATAGTCGTCGATTCACCAAACAACTTAGATTTAGAGTCATATATTTCTAATTATAAAGGTATTAAATTAATTCCACTATTTCCTCTTCTTTGTTTTTAACTAATTCTTTGAAATCGCGAAATAACGGGTTATACCTTTTTTTTTTAAGGACACACCAAGGTTGATCGGTTGCTCTTTATAGCAAAACGTTGTCCTCAACTTCAAATTGATGCATATAAACTTGCTTTACAAGAATTACGTGATAATTCTTTAGATCACACTCGATATGTCGCAGCTGCTAATAAACTTAATGAAGTTTTAGCAGCTCAAGGGTATCCTTCATACTCAATTGATTCAAATTGGGTGGATTCAACTCAGAAACGTGCAAAGGCTTTATTAGAAAGATTAGAGGTGGAATTAAAGAATTATAAAAATAATTTGATAAAGGAAAGCATAAGAGTAAGTAAAATAATCAATTCCAATAATCATTTCAATAATAATCACTTCACTTCATTTCGATAATAATTATTTCATTTCATTTCGATAATGATCACTTGATATTTTTAGATGGGTCATAACGATCTTGGTGATCATTATTATAATTGGGGAAATTTGACGAATGCATTGAAATGTTATTCTAGAACTAGAGATTACTGTACAACTGCAAAACATGTTATAGAAATGTGTTTGAATGTCATTAAGGTGAAAAATTTTTTGAAATTTTGATTTTACGATTCAGAAGATTTTCTTACACATTGTGTTTTTTTTTTTTTTCTTAGGTTTCTATTGAATTAGGTAATTTCTCGCACGTACACAGCTATGTTATAAAAGCAGAATCTACACCAGATATTCAACCACTTGTTCAAGCTAAACTTAAAGTAGCCGCTGCATTGGCTCATCTTGATAATAACAAGTACAAACAAGCTGCTAATTTATTCTTGGAAACTAGTTTCGAAATTGCTCAACCTCAAAGTCAATACTCTGAGGTATCATTTTAAATCAAATGTTGTTCGAACATTCAATATTTATAAATTATTTTTATAAATTTATTTTATAAATTATTTATATTTATTTATATTATATATAATAGGTAATATCACCTAATGATATAGCAATATATGGTGCTCTTTGTGCACTCGCTTCATTTGATCGTAAACAACTTAAAAAGCAAGTCATTGATAACGCTGAATTTAAACAATTTCTTGAACTTGAACCAAATATTCGAGAACTTATTTATGGATTTTATAACTCAAAATATAATGCTGTATTATCAGGTCTAGAAAATTATAAGGTAATTGATTATCATTAAACTTAATTTATAATTTTCATAATTTTCTTTTCCTTTAATACCTTTAATAATAATAATAATAATAATATATCTATCTATTATATTTTATTATTATCATAAAAAATTAGAATGACTTTCTGCTTGATATTCATTTGCACAGTCATGTGGAAACTCTCTATGATAATATTCGTAAAAAGGCTTTGGTACAATATTTTAGTCCCTTCCTTACAGTTGATATGAATAAAATGGCTGAATCTTTTGGTACAACAGTTTCAAAATTGGAAAGGGAACTTGCTAAGCTAATCACAGAAAATCTTATTCAAGCTCGAATTGATAGTCATAAAAAGGTTTTTTGAATTATATTTTTTTCGGTACGAAACTCAATAGAAAATATATATAATTTTTTTTATTGCTTTTTTTTTTGAAGATTTTATGTGCTAAACAACAAGATCATCGAAGTAGCATTTTCCAGAGGTCATCGAAAATGGGGGATGAATTCGAATTAAGCACTAACGCGATGTTACTTCGAATGAATTTGTTAAAAGCGAATCTTGTTGTACAAACGAGTCAAAAGTATGAAATTTTTTTTTAAGATTCTTTTTTTTTTTTATTCCAAATAATTAATGTTTTAATGTTAAATGTTTTATTTCCTCTTATTTATTACATTTCAAAAGGGAAGGTGGAGCTAGACGTCATAATTAATTATGTTGAAAAAAAAAAAAAATAAAACTCATTTCTGATGATTTAATTATTCCGTGAGAAGACACATTTTCAAATATGTAAATTATTAAAATTATTAAATTTGTTGATTTAAACCATCTAGAAATTTCTTGACAGCTTGAACTATTAATCTATGTTCTGTCGAATGTATACGTGTTTCTAAATCATCCAACGTATCAGATTCTAATATTGGGACTTCTTCGATTAGTAATGGTTCTCCTTTATCAACATCAGGAACTACTTTATGTACCATTACTCCAGTATTGGTTATTTCCCCCTTTTTAAAAGCATTGTAAGCACGTTCAATTGCATTCACTCCATCAAAATTATTAGGTAAAGCTGGGTGTAAATTGATGATATTATCAAAATATTTTAAAAAATTAATTGATAAAATGTGCATCCAACCCGCAAGAACTATCAAATCTGGATTGTATTCTTTTATTTTTTTAGCAAGATCCTCGTCATATTCATTTCGAGATTTTCCTGCATCTTTATAAGGTTTTAAAGAAAATATCAATGTTGGAATATTTGCTTGAGCTGCTCGAGTTAATCCATAAGCTGAGCCTCTATTGGAAACTACCAGTAAAATATTACAATCAAGAGTTCCACTTTTTACCGAGTCAATTATCGCTTGAAGATTTGAACCATTTCCAGAAATAAAAACTATAATATTTCTAGTCATTTTTTTTTTCATGTCAAAAAGGTTTGAGATTTATCAACCAATCAAAATGAAATAAATTTTAAAAAAATTATTTCGTCCCACTTAAAACAACTCGTTTTTTAAAAAATTGAGATGAGATGATTCTTATAATTTTTCTTCCCTTTTTCTTTTTTTATTACGATCCGCTAAAGTTAGAATTATGTGTTGACCGGTACATACTTGTATGTAATGGGCTAAAGTATTTTCTGCCAGTCTCCTCTTGCCAGTTGTAATATCGGAGACACTAAAAATTACCATGTGGCTCATCTCTTGTCTCATTAATGCTTGTAACAATCCCGTCAAAAATGTACGCAAATTTACCAAAGGTTCCCAGTGTTGTTTTTTTTTCACAAAGATAAATAAATAATTCCGGAGAAAAAAAAACATTTTGGGTAAATTCCTTTATTTTTATAGAGAATACTAATAAGTTCCATTCGATTTACAGACTTAATTAACATAATTATTTACGGAAAAGGAATTTTAAAGCTTTATTTCTTCATTCATTGTTCTTTTGTATGCTAACCTTACTAATTAAAGAAGTATCCCATAGTCAAAAAAAAAAAGTCGTATAATCGAATGGCATTCTATGTGGATCAGGGTTTTGTTATTATTAAATTCTTATTTAGATGAGGCTGTTCGATGTTCTGTTTGTTTCATTACTCTGTTAATTTAACATTCTTTAAAGCGGGAGGAATTAAATTTAGTTAATGGCCAAAGTGACAAAAATCATTAAAAGTTTTTGTCTTTCGTCCCGTGTTACCTGATTACACAGCCTGGTATATAGTATATCAAGATCGTTTGCATGTTTAGATAATCGCAATAATACGTTAATAGTGAAACCTTTACAATCTGATCAATAAAACCTAAAGTTCACAGTTCTTCATGAGGTTTTTACTATTACACCAAATATAAAATAGGTAATTATATTACTTCAATTGGATCAACATTCAAAGTCAAAACTAATGAAAAACTAAAGCTTACAGAAATAATAATAATAATAATAAAATAAACAGTTTTATTATAATAAAAATAAAATTAAAAGATTTAATTATTAGCTCAAGATACTCAAGCTGCTAATTAGGTATATTGGCTAAAGAACTTTTTTTCAACTAAAAGAATTAACCAAAAAATTTACTTTTTAGCTTTAATAAACATATCAAATGAACCAAGAATATCCCAAATGAATGAAATTGCATATAACACAAAACATAGAACATTAAAAAATATGCTAGTGTTATAAAAATCACACCTAAAAAAATGATGAAAAAAAAATAATGTAAAAAAATTAATTTCAAGAATTTGTTAATAATAATAAAGCAAATATCATTATATAATTAAAACATACCATCCATTTTCACTTCCAGGTTTACAAGAGAAACCTTTGATTAAAAATACCATCAAACAACCAAAACTTATACCTAATGTCAAATCAATTATAAGTAATAACCATCTTTGTATTTTGTTCTTTTTAAACCAACGACGAGAACAATAAAGAATTAAAAAAAATAATGATACAAGTATTGATACACAAGATACAATATATGTAAATATAATTGCAATTTTATTGGCACCATCTGGTGTTGATTTTTTTGAAATCTATAAAAAATATTAAAAAATTAAAAATTAAAAAATATTAAAAAATATTAAAAAATATTAAAAAAATAAAAAATTATTAAAAAATAATAAAAATAATAAAAATTAATTAAAAAAAGATAATTTTTACTTACCAAAGGAGCCCCTATCATAAACATAAGTGCACCAATACTGGCTAAAAATATAACAAATCTAAAAATAAATCTAATTCCATTTGGTCTTCTATATATTTTAACCATTTCAGGAGTAAGTGGATTTAATTTTTTAGGATCAGAAGCTTCAATACCAGGATTAGCTGCCACAGAATTTGTAATATTCTCTGTATTATCATCTTCATCACTTGATGAATCTGATGAATCTGATGAATCATCATCATTATTATTATCATCATTATTATTATACTTTTGATTACCAGAAGTACTATAAGCATTGATACTTGGAACATTTAAACCTCCTCCAGCATATGCATTTGAACTATAACTATCAAAATTATTTTCTGGAATATATGCTGCAGGAGGATTATTTATATTATATTTATTATTTTTAAAAGTATCTACAGGATAAAGTGGAACATTATTTTGTTCATTTGGAGAAGTATATGGACCAGGTATATGAGGTGTGGGAAAGGTTATATGTTGATATTCACCATAAATATTAACATTTGGTGGTGACTGAGAAGAAGGACTATAAAGGTGATTTTGTTGAACACCTCTAGTCCCAGAATCGTCGTCGGTGACAAAAGGGTTGGTATTAGAATATTCGCTAGCCATATTTTTTTTATAATTGAAACAGGAAGAGAGGCTTTTTTTTTTTAATTGTTGAAACCAACCATTATATATCATTATTTTGTATAAAAATGAGGAAATAAGGAAATCTTGATACTATTATGATGAAATAAGATTACACAAAGATCTCACAATGATCCAAAAAAATATCACAATGATCAAAAGATCACGGGAGAATTTGAAGAAAAGTAGACATTGATTTCAAAGATGGATCCAAATGCTAGAAATGCTGTTAATTTAAATGTATTGCGCAGACATGACGATAAAATCGTTGAAATTGTTGATAGTTCAAGTTATGTTGTAGTATATAAATTTGATAATGAGCAGTCCACATGGGTATGTGAAATCGTACACCTAACTTTTGCATTATTCATATTATTGACAGAATTCTTGACAAAATTATTTTTATAGACGAAAAAAGGTGTAGAAGGCACATTGTTCGTTTTTAAAAGGTTAATCCTATTAAAGTTGTATTAAAAATTTTCGCAAAATAATTTCAAATAATTTCCATTAATACTTTATAATCAAAATATATGAAAATAGATGTGCACAACCAGCATATGGCTTTATAGTAATGAATAGATTAGGTATTGATAATTTCATGGCTCCTTTAACTGACAGTATGGAGCTTGAATTTCAAGACGAATATATTATATATCGTACAGATGATGGTATTTGTTAATAGTTTATATCACGAGAATTTGTTATATAGTCCTAACATTTGGTTATAAGAATCTGTTTTGTATATTAGATAATATTCATGGTATTTGGGTATATGAAATAAAAGATAGAGAGAGAATAGAAAGAACGTTACGGGAGTGAGTAAAAATTAATTAAAATATCTCGATATTATTGATTAATTTATAATATATATATATATATATATTTATTTATTTATTTATTTATATTTCTTTCTTTCTTTCTTAAATAGATGTCGGGAATTATCAAAGACCATTAATATACCACCACAATTAGATCAATCACCAAAGTTATCAGTAGAATCGAATAAAATTTCAACTTCTTACGGTAAACCAATAGATATCGTAGATCTTTTACAACAAGCAGAAGTTAAACAAACAAATGGTAGTGCAAATTCACTCTCTCATTACAGTCAACATAGTGACCTTTCACAGAAAGATATACTTGGTGAGTTGTTTCAGAAAGCCAATATTATCGATAATCCAAAACAGACTTTAACACCAACGGTAAGTTTCGTTTTTCAATGTATTATATAGATTATAATAATCTGATATAAAAAAAAAATTTATGCAGACTTCGTATGGAACATCAAACAACAACCTTTTAGACAGAAAAATACTTTTAGATTTGCTTCGGCAGCCCTCAAATGTTTCAAATGTTTCAAATTCTTCAAATGCTTCAATTATTTCAACTGCTACTACAAAAAATCCATATATATCTCCCGCACACGTGCCACCAACACGAAATCTATCATCATCTACAGAAAAGTTATCTTTGGATTCTTATATGAGGAATTCAAGTCATCCATTTACTAGAAATAATCAAAATAATTCGGACATTTCGTTACCAAATCTGTTAAATACACCGGATAATAAGTCATCCACTTCAATGGCTTCAATGGCGTTGTTTGGATCAAATAGTCCAGGATTACAACGAACACATGCTTTAGACGCATCAATTGCTTCTCTTTCGAGATTTTCTGATGAATATGATCGACAGATAAATCGAGGGAAAAAACTATTAAGCAAAACCGAGTTCGCTCAAAGATATTTATATTTAATTCAGGTAATTTGATTATTTTTTACTAAATTTAATAATAAAAAATTTCATTAAAATTTATTAAATTTATTTATAGAATGATCCATCTTTCATGGATATTCTTTATCAAAATTATATTGTCAAAACACATGAGAATATATATAGTGGATCTTAACCGAAACAAAAAAAAAACTTTTGAGTAATGTAATAATTTTACAATCACATAATTGGAAAATTTTAATTTTAATTTTCATTAAAAAGAATAAACGCATTTTTCACTTTTAATATTCTTTTTTTTTTGAGTAACAATTTCTTTGAATTTCATTTTAACAGTGTGATCTATAATCTATGAAAAAATACAAAGAACCGCAAATGAACTTTCTAAAAATAAAAATTGATAATATGCATACAGAAGATAATAATAATAATGATGATGATGATTTAAAATAAATAAAGCAAAGATAAAAAAACTACATTTTTTTCTTCTACTATATCTAAATGATTATTAAAGGAGTTTGTATCATAAAGCAATTAATTAAAAATTCCGAATAATTAAAGTTCATTCAAATTTCATAGCACAAATGCAATTCATTAAAATCCATTGAAATCTATATACCATTTTTGTTCTAGTAAAAAACTTTCAAATTTCTTTCAACCAATCTGATTCTATTATCAGAAATTATAAAAACAAAGATGCAAAGTTTGTCTAATGTTATAATACAATAATATATTTACTAATTTGAATGCAAATCAATGCCAATAAGAAAACCTCCTAATTATCAAAAGAATCTCCTAATTTTCGCGAAGCCATGGGTGATTTAAGACATCATCAATTTTGGGACGTTTATCGACGTCACGGTCAAGCATCTTCTTTATGAGATCAATTGATCCCTCGGAAAATATGTAAGGAATTCTGAGATCTCTGGCAATAATTTCATCGATATTATAAAAAGGGTTCTCTTTGTAGATAAGAGTATATAATAAAATACCCAATGCCCAAATATCTTGTGGGTGACCATCATATTTCTTTCCAGTTAAGACCTATAATAAATTAAATGTTAATGAATAATATTTAAATTATTTAATTATACATAGAAAATAATCAAAAAAAAAAACCTCTGGTGCAGCATAATCGATAGTTCCGCAGAAAGTATCATATTTTCGACCAGGCTTTATATATGCGCTAGAACCAAAGTCAATTAACTGTATATTGCCGTATTCATCAAGTATCACATTCTCGTCTTTAATATCTCGGTGCACTATCCCGTGATGATGCAAATGTTGAATAGCAAGAGCAACTTGTCTGAATATAGACTTTATCTCGGATTCGGGAATAGCATTGTTTAATTCGATGTAATCAAATAAATCCATGCCAACACCGTGTAAACCCATTTCGATATAGTAATAATCATCATCCTCGAAGTAATCAACTATAAAGCATAATCAATAAATAAAGAGTTCAATTTAAAAAAAGACGATAGATTGAAAAAAAAGTATTTACCCATTTGTACAATATTAGGATGAGGAATACGTCTTAAGGTATGAAGGATATGAATCTCCAATGGTACTGTTCCGAGGGTTTTGTCACGTGTCCAACAATCCACGAGAATTTGGGATTTCACTACATATTTAAGTACTACTTTTTTCTATAATCGTCAAAAATATGAAAATAATATTATATTAGTAGGTCAATACGTTATTTAAACAATACATAGTTTTGTATAAACTCACTTGTTCTGGATCATTCTTATTGTATGCCAAATTAACCTGACCGTATGCACCTGCTCCTAACTTATCTAGTATTTTAAAATCGTTTACAGTTTTTTTCAATGTTATTGCCGAATACTGATTCGGATCAATATATTCAGGGGTTGGTGATATTAAGGGTGGCACAGATATTTGTCCGTTAACAGATGATGAACCGACTGAAAGCATCGGTTTTCCACCCGCTTCGATGAATTTCGATAGAGGAAATTTCTCGTCCTCATCACCGTTAGCTTTTTCATTGTTGACGTTATTAATTTTTCTAGGTATATCCGCAGGTGGTAGAACAAGTGGCTTATAAACATTATCATCATTCTGTTCTTTTGCGAAATTGGCATTACGATCATAGGTAATCCATAAAGCATGCAAGGGTTCATCAGGCGATTCAACCACACGCATTTGAATATCTACGTCTAACTCTGTACCATCTCTATGCACCGCAATAATACCAGAAGATCCTTGTCCAGTTATTGTAGAAGATGAGAAATCCTTTGGATGGTTATAAGGAAGCAAATCATTTTGTGGAACAGAAATCATTGAAGCTGCACGACGAAAGGCGCTTTCAGAGATAACGATTCCTTCAACAAGAGGTCGTTCAGAAGAAAGAATTTCGATGAATCGAGGGAATTGTGGCAATAATGATTTAATGCGACGTTTTCCGATTAATTCTTGTGCTCCAACACCGAAAAGATACTTGACAAAATCAGTATTACATGACTGAATTATCCCAGTTGAATGAGTAGTTATAACACCTGCTATAGTAGGTATAGAAATAATTTTGAGTCGATATATGATTGAAGAATGATTCTCTTGCTGGGATTCCTCAGGAATAGATTGCGTAGATATTTTTCCAATGATTGGAAAATTGGCACCATTCTTTGATCGGCTACCATAAAATTTTATTTTGTTTATTTTGTCAATATCCAATCGAGTATATAATGTAGTTAAATCCACTGTATCTTCAATATTCGTATCATCTGCTTCGTTAAATCGAACGGTTTCCAACGCCGGGATTAAAGTGGTAACACACTTCCCTATAATTTCTTCGGGTGAAAAACCGTATAAAGCCTTTACGTCCCCATGTGATTTTTGAATTATGCCCTGAAATGTAACAACATATTTTCATAAAGCTAATAAATTAACAAAATTTTACAATTTATACAATTTATAGACAAGTATGCATTAAATAATACCTTTTCGTCAATTTCAACTGTCATAGTAGTTTCAATTATTTCTTCGAAAATCCAAATGAAAAAGGAATTCCCAAATTCATCCTTTTTAACCTTAAGCCACAATGAAGCAGCAGATGTTTCTTCATTTTTTCTTTGTATCGGAATCTGATGAAGTAATAATATGGTAAAATGGTGAGAAATTTTTTCTTTGATCCCATAAAACTCGGTTTTTTGTTATCCGCACTATGCACGTCTCGCTAATAACGTATAATACCCCTAACAGAAATTTTCCGGATTTTAAAATACCCAAGATACTAATGGGCACTAATACAACGATATAAAGTAGGGAAATCGATTGAAATTATGACAGTAATAAAACGATACGTACGACTTTACCACAAGCCAATACAGCTTCACAATCATGATCATCTTGAGGTCTTGAAGCAAGCGCTTTTTCTTGTTTTTCTCGAAAAGGACTAGCAATCAGATCCAATGCCTTAATACTTAATATTTCAGCTCTCGAATACCGAAATATCAAGCAAGCAATATCATTGGCATTTAATATGTTGCTCTGACTATCGGTTGTTATAATAGCTTGATTTTGAGGGGTGAAACGTGTTGGTGAATGTAGAGCCGAAGCCGGATTTATAGACGTGTATAATGAGGGGAGATTGGTTAAGGCATGCTTAAATTTACGAGAAACACTTGAATCAACATCGTTGCCCGCTTCTTGTGGAAGTATGATATCTTTTGAATGATCAGCTGTGACCTCCATAGATGAGAATAGGGCTTGTTGTACGGGGATTTTCCACCCCTTTATCTTATTCTTCATGAAATCTATTGAGCGACGAAGTATGTTTTGTCTACTTTCCAGCATTGACGCATCACTTGTAACGAAGCTAAAACTATGCAGAGATTCAGTAGAAAATCTGGCCATATCTAAATGATGTATGATTTTTATTTCGTTTGACATACTCGAATCATTTGACATTGACCTATCGTCTCTTAATCTCTTTAATCCCGTCGATAAGACCGTATCTTTGTTCATCAAATCTTGATTATTTTCCCTAATAAGAAAAAATGAATAAAAGACAAATGGTGAACAGAAAAGCCAGGTATACAAATACTCGAGTAATAAAGACACTCACTTCAGATATTCTTCCAAATTAACAGTTTGATATGGTGTTTCTATTTGTTTAAAAGAAAGTAACTTTAAGTTTAAATACAAGAGGTTGAACATTCGTAAAATTGATAAAGTTACCTGTAACTCTCGTCATTTTGGATATTTTACTAAAAATATGAACCTGAGTCAATGAGGCTATTCACAAAAAAAAACTTGGGACGTAAACACTGCAGATTCAAACTTTTTATATCACGTATTCGCCCAATAATCATCTGACTTTCCGCAATCATGTGACTTTAGTGTATGCATTTAGAAATTAATTCGGTATAGTGGAAGTTCATTCTTCGATTTTATTGGTCATTTACTGAAAAATTCCTGGTTACATGCTTTTTAAAATTTCTTTTTATAGCTTTTATAGATTAAAAATCAAAGCCACAACAATTTGATCTTAGATAATTGATAATTTGTTTAATTTATTTCGGAAATAATTATCAATTTCGATGACGCAAGTTTCATGACAAATAAAAGCTAAATCAAGTATAAATAATCTAAACGGTTTCGGATTATCGAAATTTTCAATATCACAATTGTAATTAATTAAAAGTAAAGGCACCAAAAAATTAGTAATAAGATTTATCCAAAAAAATTTTTGATAAAGCAGTGTCTGTATTAACTTAAATAAGACAGTAAAGGATCAGATAATTTTTCAGTTTTGTAGATTGAGGTAGTAACAATTAATAAATTCCAATAAATTCACTTCTTTATAGTCACCATTTTATCGGTTATCAATACTGGCAACAAAGATTCTTCTAGAGCTTGACCTTTTTAATATTTTTGAAACCAATGACAAAAAAAACTTTTGTAATAAATTTCTTTAATTTTTTTTTCAATAATTCAGAATTGGATTGAATATTTTATTGGTCAATCCATAAAAATTTAGGAGTTAATAAGGTTAGGATTACATAATAATTATTTTATTCATTTAATTATTTTCAATATGTACTTTTTCCAATTCCAAAGTATAGAACATCCTGGTATAAAACCAGTTGATATAAAAATTGACTGTTATATTAAGAATCTTAAAACAATTGTTGTTTTCAAAAGAGGTAATAAAAAAAATAGTACAAATATTACTTGATAAATGCATAGATAGTAAAGTTCCAAACAGTCAACTTGTCAACTCATATATGACTTGCATAATATAAAATACTATAATCCATATATCAAATTTTTTATATGAAATTTCAATTTGTTTAATTTGTAATCAATTTGTTAAAAACATTAATAAATAATAATAAATTATTGTAATTTAAAAAAAGTAGCATAATCAATTATGATATGATATAATTAATTAAAATATATAATACAATTAGTTACAACTGGTTACAATTTCTATAAATAATTACCATAGGTATCTTTAGATATAAGTGAACTTTGATATTGACTTTTATTGAAATACAAATATTTTTTAAGTTGTTAGAAGATCTTTTAACTCAAGTTTACTTTTTTATCACTTCTAATTAACTTAATACTAACCTTACTGAAGTATAGATAACTTTTTATATCACTAGGATAATTTTTTAAATACTAATGTTTTGTGTTTGCTTTTTTATCACAGTCAAATATAAAAAAAAATAGATGATGTAAATAGAAATTCTGATTTAGGATAAAATGAAATGGTTAATTTTAACTATTTTATCCGTTCTATGAATAGACTCTATAAAAACTACGATATTTAAAATATACCTGCCACCCAAATTCAAAATCCAAATGCCGAAATCCCAAATGCCGAAATCCCAAATCCCAAATCCCAAA
>CAJVPK010000415.1:0-33708 GCA_910592015.1 Diversispora eburnea | reverse complement strand
GAATTAATTTACTATTTTTGATTAATTTTATTTGAAACTAAATTGCTGCACAAATATGCATTTATCTTTATTAAAAAAGGTATTAATTGATAGCCCTTGATCAAGGAATTCGAATAAAAAAAATTCATGTCATTTAGATTACCAGTTGTATCATAATTACCTTTTGAAAAATACTAATAAATTTTAAAAAAATTCTTTGATCCAATACTTTTGACTGAGAAGTGTATATATATTTGAGTTTATTTTTTTAAACTCAAATATATATACTGTTTAAATATTTTTTTTATTTTTTTTAATCCTTTTTTTCAAACGCATATATATTCAAGTTTATTTTTTCGAACACATATATATTCGAGCTTATTTTTTTGAATGCATATATATTTAAGTTTATTTTTTAAGCACATATATATTCAAGTCTATTTTTTAAGTTTTGAGCTTTATTTAAGGTAACTTTAAATTTAATATGTGTAGTCTTGAGCTTTATTTAAGGTAAATTGGAATCTATATCACATAGTCTTGAACTTTATTTGAAGGTAACTTAAGTTTAACATGTGTAGTCTTGAGCTTTATTTTAAAGTAACCTCAAGCTAACCTATGTAGTCATAAGTTTTATTTAAGATAAATTAGAATCAATACTATGTAGTCTTAAGTTAAATTGGAATCAATACTACATAGTCTTGAGCTTTATTTGAAGGTAACTTGAGTTTAACATATATAGTCTTAAGTTTTATTTTAAAGTAACCTCAAGCTAACCTATGTAGTTATGAGCTTTTAAGGTAAATTGAAATCAATACTATATAGTCTTAAGCTTTATTTAAAGTAAATCAGAATCTATATCACATAGTTTTGAGATTTATTTAAGTTAAATTAAAATCTATATCACATAGTCTTGAACTTTATTTAAAAGTAACTTGAGCTTAACATATGTAATTTTGAGCTTTATTTTAAAGTAACCTCAAACTAACCTATGTAATTATGAGCTTTATTTAAGGTAAATCAGAATCTATACTACATAGTCTTAAACTTTAATTTCAATTTTACAGTTGTAGTTTTGAGCTTTATTTAAGATTATACTATATAGTCTTAAGCCTTAATTCCAATTTAACAGTTATATTCTTGAGCTTTATTTGAATTTAACATATATAATCTTGAGCTTTATTTAAAATTATACTATATAGTCTTAAGCCTTAATTCCATTTCAACAATCGTATTTTTGAGTTTTATTTGAATTTAATATGTATAGTCTTGAGCTTTATTTAAAGTAACCCAAGTTAACTTATATAGTCATAAGTTTTATTTTATTTTGAATTTTATTTCTTTAATTATTAAATAATTATGTACTTTAATTTTATTACAAATATAAATGCTACATATGATAATGAAATAAGATAGATACATATATATATATATAATTTTTGTATAATATATTGAATAAAAAAGTCATAAATTATGTAGATTTTTTCTTCACTTGTTACTTTTATAATTTTAACATAGATGAATATAATGAAGAAGACTTTGAAATACTTGAAGTACCCAACAAAAAATAACCAGATTATCATAAAAATAAAATTTGACAACACTTTTTCTATACATCAGCTATTTTAACATGTGGAAAAAAAAATTTGTATTCTGAAGCACAATGTAAATATTGGTTAGTAAAATGGTCTCATGAAAAATCTCTAGAAATGATAGCATATATTGCACTACATTGTTCAATACCACCACCACCTAAAGTGCATGTTACATATCTTGAGGTATTAAATAATGGATTATTTAATAATGATAACAATGATAATACTTCTAAAAAACTGAAAACAAATAAACAGTCAAAAATTACCAGTCATATAGAGAAATTAACAATTACTGATAATAAGCAAAGAAGAAGTTCAAGGGTACTTATAAAATTTTTTATTTGTTGTGAGGTTCCTTTTTGAATTGTAGAGAATCTTTTCTTTATTGATTTTGTAAAGACATTATGTTTAGGTTATCAAATTTCTAAAAGAATAACTTTATCCAATAATATAATTAATGCTGAAACTGCTACTATTATTACTGAAATAAAAAAATCTTTCTAATGAGACAAATTTAACTTTAGATATGATTTTATTTAATTTATTAATTAATTAATAATTCTAAATTTATAATAATTTAATATAAAATACAAATTCTAAAATTTTATATTTGTTTTAGGTTTAGAGGAATGGATATCTATAACTGATTAATCTCTTTACATTTTTGTTATTATAACAAGTGATGATAAAGAATATATATATTCCTTAAAAAATTTTTATAAAGATTCTCATATAGGAGAATTTCTAAAAACTGAAATTATCAAAGTTATTGATGAAATAGGTGCAAAAAAATTTTGTTTAATAGTTTCAGATCATACGTCTAATATTATACTTGTAAAAAGGTTAGTAGTAGAAAAATATTCACATATCTTATCAATAAGATACATTGTACACTACATTCATCTTTTATCAAAAGATATTATACAACTTGATTGGACTACAAATATAAATGCAAATTGTAAAAAGAGTATAAATTTTTTCAATAAATCACATGCAGCTGGTACACATATTTAGTAAGAAATTATAGATAACTTAGTTACAGGTGATAGATTGAAAAAGTATGTTTCAACAAGATAAACTACTACTTTTGACTGTGTTAATTCAATTCTAAGATATGGAAATATTTTAAAGCAGGTAATAATATATTTTAAATTTTAAATTTTAATTAAATTAATATTATTTAACTTTATACTTATTTTTTTTTAAAAAATAATGGAAAATGATTTACAAATATTAAATTTAAAAATAATATCAATTTTGAGACAAAGAAATTTTTTCAGAGATGTTGAAAATTTGAGAGTATTATTGTTACCTATTAAAAAAGCTATAGTGAATCTTGAATATAAATTATCAACTTTAGCTTATTATTTTATTAATATTATAACTATAATAACAATAATTAAAAAATTATCACGAATAGAAATTAGATTTTCAGATAAATGTCAAAGAGTTTTTGATTGACAATGGAAAAAATTTAACTTTAATTATTATTTGTTAGCTTATTTCTTACATCCTAAATATAGAGATAT
This sequence comes from Diversispora eburnea, assembly GCA_910592015.1. Classification (NCBI taxonomy): domain Eukaryota; kingdom Fungi; phylum Glomeromycota; class Glomeromycetes; order Diversisporales; family Diversisporaceae; genus Diversispora; species Diversispora eburnea. Next base: position 30,608 of record CAJVPK010000415.1, on the reverse strand, counting down.
TTATAATTTTTTTAAATTTGAATTTAAATAAATATTTATTTATATATTTAATAATTTAGATACTGATTTATGAATAAATACCTTTCATATTATATGTAAAAAGGTTCTAGCAATATGGAAGTTATTAGGAGGAAGAGATAAATTAGCAAATAAATTAATCACACAAATTTCAAATTATTCTTTAAAAGTCAAACCTTATGATTTTGAATTTGTATCAAATATCCATACAGTTAAAAATTGGTGGTTAATGTATAAACAGTAAAATAACTATATTCAAAAATTTACAATTATAATGGAATCAATTACATCACATAATATAAGCTGTGAATGATATTTTTCAGTTTTGGGATGGTATATGAATAAATATCGATTATGATATGTTTAACTTATTTTATATTTATTTATTTATAATATTTAATTATTTATTTATTTATAATATTTAATTATTTAATTAATAAACTTTTTTTAATTTTAGTTTAAATTATTCTATTTTACAAAACATAATTTAAATGCATACATATTATATTTCAAATGCTACAAATAAAATCAAATATGCTTATAAAGAATTAAATAATGAAGAATTTGAAAATATTATTACAAAAATAATATTTCCATTTGATGATGAAAATTCTGATGATGAAGATTCTAATAATGATATTGAATTAGAAAATAATCAATCCAAAGAAAATGGAAATGAAGATTCTCAAAATTTTGATTCATTTTTTGATGTTACAGATACTGAATTTTGACAAATTCTTGAAATTGAAATAATAGTTGAAATACCTTTTTCATCAGAACAAATTAATGATGATGATGATATTCAAGATTTTAATATTGAATCAATTGTAAATAGAATATTGAAAAGGTGTATATCTAATACAAATGAAATTGCAGAATAATTAATAATATATTATTCATTAATTTTTTTAATAATAAATTTAATAATAAATTTAATAATAATATAATATAATAATAATAATAATATAATAATAATAATAGTAATAATTATAATAATAATAATAATAATAATAATAATATAATAATAATAAATATAGTAAATATTATAATAAATATAATAATAAATATATATACTTTTAATTTGAAACATTAACAATAATAATTTGAAACATTAAAAATAATTTAGGATGTTAAAAATAATTCGGGATGTTAAAAATAATTTGAGATACCAAAAATAATTTGAGATGCCAAAAATAATTTGGGGTTCCAAAAATAATATGGGATGTTAAAAATAATTTAGGATGCCAAAAATAATTTGAATTTGGGAATTGAAATTTGAGATTTGGGATTTGGGATTTAGCAATTTGAATTTGGGTGACACCTATAGTAATTCCTGATTTCCTTGAGAATAAATCAAGAAGTGACTTAATGATTCTTTTAAGAAGTTTATAGTCCTTTTTCAAAGATAAGAATGTTGTTTAGTTGTTTTAGAAAGTACCACTGATTCAATTATTTTAGAAAGGGAATCAGATCTTTCATCAATTTATTTCAATATTTTTTCAAGTTTTTCATCACTTTTAGTGTTAACATTCATTCATTAATCATTCTACAATTTTATCATAGTTGAATATTACTTCTATTTATTCAGGTTAGATATTATTTCAAGTTCAGGATTTATAATAATAGTTTGTAATTAATTTCATTAATTCAGAAATAATAATATTATACAATTATACTCTTTTATTAATTATTATATTTTATATTCAATAGTTAATATTATAGTTTTTATTTCATATTTTCATTATTTATTATTTTATTAATTTAATTACAGAATAATTTTTACAAGTGTTTATCTTAAAGTTACAAATTATAAAATTAAATTTATCAATTTTAAATAAGTTACAAATTATCAAAATTCAAAATTATAAAATTGTAAACTAAAGAGAGGCAAAGTAGTTTCAGTCTTCTTTTTATATTTAAATTTAATGATCTTTATTACTATGCTATTACTGTATCTTACTGTGTACTACTTCTATTGGTTACTATTTTTTTATATTATTTACTAAATATATTTAATACTAATTGATAATAAATATTAATAATTATTGTTAAATAATAGTAGGTGATATTGATTAATGTCATAAATTAATAAATATATTTGTGTAATGAAATATCATGTGAACACATAATTTTGTATTACTATTTTGCAGTTAATTAATGTGTGTTACTAGTTATAAATACTAGTTGAAAAATTATTAAACTATTATTATTTGTTATTTATTATTTAAATTTTAAACATTACTATTTTCTAAAGTTGTTGTTAATTATTTGTAGGTATTTTAGTATTGCATACTATACTTTTTGATTATGATAATTTCATTCTGTAACATTGTCACATTTTTCATGAGCTTATGTATGGGACAATAAAATTACTAACAATTGATTCCTGGGCAAAATTCCAATGGATGTTTGAGGAGAATAGCTTTGAAATATATATGCAACATGAATTAGTTGAAATAGATATATCAGAGGAAATCAAAATCAAGAAAGTAGCTGAAAATTGAAAGTTGGCCATAATGAACTTATGGAAAAAACACATGACATATATTGGAGGGTTAAAGAGAAGGATGATGAAAAACAAACAGGTACATTTCTTAAAGAATTAAAATCCTGTTTAGAATTTATTCTAAATAATATAAGGGTGAAGGAAAATTTATAATAAATAAAAAATTATAATTATTAGTGATATATTAAAAATAAATGATGTAAAGGTGAAAGAAAATGTATAATAAATATGATAAATAAAAATATTATATATTAAAAAAAAATAAATCAAAATATTCTGTAAATATAATACTTAGCCTGAATTTTTTGATTATATTTTATCAAATTTTCAAGTCCCGTTTGTCATGTGACATGAACTGTATTCTTGGAACGTTTTTCTGTTGCCGATCTTTAGTCACTTGACTGGACACAGCTTTAGATTTACCCCAGTATCGCCATAGAAATTTTCATCCCCACATAATATTTTGATTTTCTTGAATTTGATTTGTCCATAATTCGGCGGGTGATCAGAAATTTTCACGTGTTGCTTTTACAGGATGATGAATATTCGGTGACGAATATGTTTTCCGTAAAAATAAAAAAATTCTGTCCTCCAAAATATTTAATGAAAATTGATATTCGAAGGGTGTGACACACGGTGATAAATATACTACCCATGATAAACCCTAACCCTAACCCTAACCCATGAATTTAGCACGTGGGGGTGAAATTTCAATGGCGATACTGGGTAAGATCGGCTTTAGACGATCCCTAAAAATGGAAACCTTATTTATTAAAATAAATTCAATTTTCCAAATTTCCCACGCAACAGCATTTCAACTTCACACGATCATCTGGTGAAACTGTAATATTAAATAATAATACATAGTAATAATAACAATAATAACGACGCTATCGTTTTTTCTCCTTGACTTTTTTTGTTGTTTATAATTATAATTATCATTAATTTTTTTATTGTTACTACTATTACCAAAATTGACTTATAATAACTTATTGTACTGTACAAAATTAAAATTATTATTTTGATAAAATTGCTTTTTTTTTTTTTATCTTTTGACAGAATAAAAACTCTAAAAACATTGAAATATTTTAAATAAACGTCAGAAAATATCAATAATATTAGAAACAACAGAAATATCAGAAAAATATAAAATATGGCTATCATTACCGTCAACTCAACAACCACCACTACCGTTAATAAAACTAATACAATGACTACTTCTAATAATACTACTAATAATTCTACTAATAATAATACTTCTAATAATAATATTACGACTACTAATAATAACGATGGTGTATCGCCCACTAAGAAATTTCTTAAAATTGATATGCACACGTTAGTGTCGCCTTTTCTTTTCTTTTCTTTTTTTTTTGTTTTTTTTTTTTTTTTTAAAAAAAAAACAATTTAATTCAATTGATTATTTATGGAAATTTATGGTAATTCATTTTTTGTTATCGGAATAAACAAATAAAATTAAATATGTAAAAAAATAAATTAGACATATACTTCCTAAACATTTACCAGACTTGAAGAAAAAATATGGATATGGTGAATGGATAAAATTGGAACATCATGAATCAGTAATTATATTATTCCATATATTATATAATATATTATATAATATATTTACATAAGTATTATATATATATTATATTTGATTTATTTGGTTATAATATATTTATTTTAGGGTAAAGCTAAAATGCTTATAGATGGAAAAAATTTCCGCGTGATTCAATGTAATTGTTGGTCCTCTGATGAAAGAATACAAGAATGTGATGTCTCCGGCATCGATGTTCAGGTAATCTATCTCTATATCCCTCTTTTTATCTTTCATCTATCTTTCATCCTTTCTCTTTTCTAATTCTTTCAAATTTCATCCCCTCTAATCATCTCTCATTATATTTTTTAAAATAGGTTTTATCAACAGTTCCAGTAATGTTTGCATATTCCGCTAAACCACAACATACCTTAGAATTAGCAAGATACCTTAATGATCATATTGCTCAAGTTTGTGATAAAAATCCTAAAAGATTTATTGGACTTGCAACACTTCCCATGCAATCACCTGATTTAGCAATTCAAGAATTAAAAAGATGTATAAATGAACTTGGATTATTCGGTGTACAAATAGGAAGTCATATAAATGATTGGAATTTGGACGCTCCCGAATTAAATCCTTTTTGGAAAGCTTGTGAAGAACTTAATGTTGCGGTGTTTGTTCATCCTTGGGTATTTTTCCTCTCTCTCTCTCACATCTTATTTAATTAATACATTTAATTATTTAGATATGTATATAAATATAATATCAATATTTTTAATTAGTTATGATTTCACAAAAATTTTCTAGGGAATGCAAACTAATGGAAGAATGGAAAAATATTGGTATCCTTGGTAAGTTCTTATTATTATCATCTTGTTATTAAATCATTTTATTAATATATATATATATATATAATTTTTCAGGTTAATTGGAATGGTAAGTTGAACTAAATAAATAAAATAAATTAATTAAATTAATTAAATTAAATCAAATTAACTTTTTAATTTATTTTTTTTTTAGCCATGTGAAACTACCGTTGCAATGTGTTCAGTAATTTTTGGAGGAGTCTTAGAACGTCATCCGAAACTCAAGATATCATTTGCTCATGGTGGAGGTTCATTTCCCGGAACATTAGGAAGAATTGTTCATGGATTTAATGTTCGACCTGATTTATGTGCTATTAAAATAAAAAAGAATCCTTTGTATGTTATTTATTGTTATATATATTATTATTTATTATTTATCTATTTTTGTTATTTATTTATTTCTATTTATTTATTTATTTATAGAGAATATCTTAAACGAATATATGTTGATTCATTAGTTCATGACGAAGATACTTTACAATTCATTATTAAAAAATTTGGTATAGATAAAGTTATGTTAGGTAGTGATTATCCATTTCCTTTGGGTGAACATCATCCAGGTCAAATGATTGAACAATCTGAATGGTTAAGTGATGAAGATAAAGAAAAATTATTAAGTGGAAATGTTTTAAAATTTTTAGGAATCGATAAAAAAGAATTTTACGGAATTTAATAAATTTCTTTATATATATATATATATATATAATTCTGTATATGTATATATAATTCTGTATATGTATATATAATTATATATAATTCTGTATATTAGAGTAGAATATCATTTGTAATTTTATTTTTTTAATTTTATTTTATTAACTTTATTGTATTGTAATGAAATAAACTTCTTGTATTTGATTTATTAAACCTATTAAATAATAAATACAATATATTTATATAATTTTATATAATTTTATATAATAATTTATAATTTTTATATTTATCAAGCCAAAAAAAAAAAAAAAAAAAAAAACTCTCATGCAAAGTCACGTACCAATCCGAATTACATTTTTCTTAATATGTGAATATTGTGTAGGCAATAATTAGACATTAAACCATTAATCTAACAATACGTATCACTAAATCTAGATCGAATAATAATAAAAAATTATAAATAACCTTCATGAACGAATTTACTCCCATTTTCTTCCCTAAAACACATACACACACACACACATACACAACACACACCCACAAGAATAAATAAACCAAAAATAATAAGAATAATAAAAAATATAAAAGATCAATATTACTACATATATATAATTTATATAGATATTTTTTATTTATAATATGAGCAGAGCAGAATATAAAAAAGCTCAAGAGGAATGGGTCACAGGACACACTGGTGGCTCTATGCTAGAAATCAATTCTGTAGTTGGTGTTATTTTGGTAAATTAAATTAATTTTTATATTTTTATATTCATTTATTTTATATTTATTATTAAAATTAAATTATATTTTTTTAATTGTCATTTATTAATTTTAAATTTTATTTAATTATTTCATTTATTAATTATTTGTTTAATTGTTATGTATAGACATCATATATGTTATGGGCAGCAACCATCAAATATTCAAACATGTTTAATAAAAATGGAAAAATTATAAATTTAGTTCTTGAATTTATAATACTTATATTACCAAATATTCTTGCTTGCACTTTATTATCCAATCATACATTTTTATTAAATCTATTCTTAATATCGATTTCCACTGGTTTAATATATACATCATCATCATCTAATTCACCTAATTCACCTGTGGACAAAAAAAAGAAAAGAAGAAAATGGGATAAAGATTCAGATGATGATGCGAATCTTGAAGAATTACTTATTAAAGAAAAATTAGATAATGTTGATGAAAAAGAAAATTATTCTAAACTTAATCGAAAACCTTTTTTAAGCGCATACAGATCAAGTATGATCATTTTAACTTGTATTGCCATTTTGGCGGTGGATTTTCCGGTTTTTCCTAGAAGATTTGCTAAAGTTGAAACTTTTGGAACTTCTTTGGTAAAATTTCTTTATATTTCTTTTTTCAGTTCTCTCTCCCAATTTTTTTATTTTAAATAAATATAAATATATATATATATATAGATGGATCTTGGGGTAGGATCATTTGTATTTTCTTCTGGAATTGTATCCGCCAGACCATTTTTAAAAAGACCGGAAAATAGATTTAAACCATTTAAAGGACAATTATTTCAATCAGTTAAACAATCTTTACCTATTTTATTATTGGGATTTATAAGATTAATTATGGTCAAAGGTGTTGATTATCAGGTAATAATGATTTATATTATTTATGTTATTATTATTTTTATTTCCAATAATAATTATTAGTGATTATTTTTATTAAAAAAAAAAAAAAAAAGGAACATGTAGCGGAATATGGTAAACATTGGAATTTCTTTTTTACACTTGGACTTTTACCAATTTTTGTGACCATCTGTAGAGCAATTCAAAAATACGTTCGGTTTTCTATTGTTGGATTAGGAATTGCAATTTGTAAGTATATTTCAAGTTCATGTTCTAAAGTGAAAGTGATTTCAAAGTAATTCTAGGATTATTGACATAATATAAATAATCATATATTCTTCTTTCTTTTATTTATTTAATTTATTTATTTAATTTATTTATTTAATTTAATTAATTAATGTATTTATTTAATTTATTTATTTAATTTATTTATTTAATTTAATTAATTAATTTATTTATTTAATTTATTTAATTTTAATAGTATATCAAATCGCACTTTCTTTCTATGGATTACAAGATTATATACATGATTCCCCTCGTACCACAAATTTAATTAGTGCCAATAAAGAAGGAATTTTTAGTTTTTGGGGATACCTTACAATATTTTTATTTGCCTTAGATATCGGACATTACATATTACCCTTAGATCCATATTACACGATTCGAAGTGGTCGACAAGTCAAAAAACCCAAACCTCAAAAATTAATAATGATCTTATTTTCTTGGTCAATATTAACTTGGTTTGGATTTTTATTTAGTTTTGGATTTCAAATCCAAATATCAAGACAATTGGCTAATTTAAGTTATATATTTTGGATAATCGCAAATAACACAAGTTTCTTATCAATCTTTCAAGCGTTAGAATTGGGATTCTTTTCTAATTATTGGAAAAAGAAAAATGTGAAAGAAGAAGATGAAAAAAGAGTGGTACCGATTATTATGGATGCTATTAATTTTAATGGATTGGGTGTTTTTTTATTGGTAAATATATATATTTATTATATTTATTTACTTAACTATGAGACTCCTCCCTGATGTATTAATAATTAATATTAATTTTTAATTATCTAATTTTTTAATTTAATTCTAATTTTAATTTGATTTTATTTAAATTACAGGCGAATCTTTTAACAGGTTTAGTAAATTTTTCAATGTATACTTTATATGTAAATAATATTATTGCCGTAGGTATATTAGTAAGTTATATGTTTATTATTTCGGTAATAGCAACTTTACTTTGGAGTAAAGGTTTAAGATTTAAATTATAAAAGTTTCCTATTTTTTTTTTTTTTTTTTTCCCTTCATTCTTCATTAATTTATTTAATTTATTCCCTTAATTTATTCTCTCATTCCATCATTGTTGATAAATGTTGCAAAATTATTTTTAAAATAATAATAAAATAGAATTAAAAACAATTAAAATTGAAAGAATCATATAGAGATGAACTTTTTTTTTTATACATAGAATAAAATAATTAAATAATGATTAAATAAACATCGCCGAAATTCAAAAAAGGAAATATTAACAATAACATTTATTGTTGCAATTTCCTTTTTTGAATTTTGGCACGCGGGTGTATTTTAAGGACGTACTGTTCCACATGAAATAAATAATTATAATATACCTTTTTCGTTCAAAAAAAAAACAAAAGAATAAATTACTGTCTATATTCCATATATACTATAATATCTATTACATAATAATATTGTAATATATAACAATATAAAATAGTATATAAAAATAGTATAAAATAATAATAGTATAAAAAGGGAATAATAAATAATATGAATTCAAGTTTGAAACTTAAATTATCATACTTTGGAACTGTTCTCGTATCATCAATTTCTGGTACTCAGTATCTCTTTTCAGCTTATAGTACCGCATTAGCTGATCGATTAGGATTTAATTCGGTTCAAATAAATACTATCGGAAGTGCAGCAAATTATGGAGTTTTTTTAAGTACTCCATTTTTTGGCTATATTGTTGATAATTATGGATCTCGAAGGTAATTTTAAAAACTTTATTTTTTTATTATTTATTCAATTATTATTATTATTATTATTATTATTATTATTCAATTATTAATTATTCTGACAATTCTTATTATTTATTTAATAATTCAAAAATAGGACGTGTTTATATTCATCATTTTTTGTTTTTACTGGTTTCTTTTGTCTTGCGATGACATATGAAGGAATTTTTAAATCAACTTCATTTATTTTATGTGCTTTTTACCTTTTTATATCTGGAGTTGCATCATCAGCAGGTTAATCATATTTATTTATTGATTTGATATTCCTATAGTTTATTATTATTTTTATTATTCTCTTGACTTATTATTTATTATTATTTTTTTTCTTTATATTATTTTATAAATCAATCTAGCTTTTGTATCTTCTTTAGGAATAATTGTGAATATCTATTATTTTATTAATTATTATTTTTATGATTTTTTATGATTTTTATGATTTTATTTAATCATGATTTTTATTATTTTTTTTTATTATTATTTTTTATTATTAATTTAGGCAAGAAATTTTAAATCAAAACGTGGAATAGCTTTTGGATTCCCGGTGGCTGCATTTGGTCTTTCCGCATTTTTATTATCTCAAATTAATAACTTATTTTTTAAAAAGGATACATTTAGTTTTTTGATTTTTCTTTCAATTGCTACAGGTTCATGTATGTTCATTGGAAGTTGGTTTTTAGTAGTAATTATTCCTCCTAATCCTAATGATGAGGATAGTAATAGTAATAACAATATACATGAAAATAATGAAGAAAATAATAATAATAATAATAATAATGATGATGATGATGATGATGAAAATAATAATAATAATGAAAATATTGATTCAAATGAAGATATTAATATTAATATTAATAATGATTCTAGAATTAATCAATTAGAAGAAACACCTTTAATAAATAGTAATAATAATAATAATAGTCAATTTGAACCTGATATCGGTGGTTGGGAATTAATTCGAAATGAAGATGTGTTATTATTTGGTGCCGTAATGTTATTATTAGCTGGCACAGGACTTATGTATATAAATAATGTGGGAGCGATTATTAAGTATCTTTATTTAACTAATTCTGATAAAAATAATAATCTCACGAATTCTATTCAAGAAGGTTCTTCTCACAAAATTCAAGGATTACAAAATTTTCATGTTTCTTTACTTTCAATAAGTTCATGTATTGGTAGAATTTCCGCTGGAATTTTTTCAGATATTACTAAAGAACAATTTAAAATTAGAAGAATTCTTTATTTATTTTTATCAGGAATTTATTTATTATCAGGTCATTTGCTCATGGGATTTTTTATAAATTCATTAAATTATTTATATCTTGTAACTATTTTAATGGGATTAGGATACGGTACAGTGTTCTCTATTGGTCCAGTTATTACAAATGAATGGTTTGGATCGCGAAGATTTGGGTTTAATTGGGGTGTAATGACAATTGTAAGTTATTTCATCTTATTTCTTCTTGTTGATTTATTTACTCTTATTTTTTTTACTCTCGTTAAATTATTTTATTATTTTATTATTTTATTTATAGTTCGCAGGAATGGGAGGTCAATTATTTAATTTATATTTTGGTTATAATAATGATTTACATCAAAAAAATAAATGTTCCGGAACTGAATGTTATAAACAAGCATTTTATCTAAGTTGTTCGGGAATAATAATATCTATAGGAATTATCACAAGATTATTATATAGAAGGATAAAAAGAGATAATTATCAACGATTATAACAATTGAATTATTATTAGAATCACTATTATAGTTTTAGACTTGTATTGTAATCGGTTCAGTTATGTTTATTATATTATCATTATCGGATCAGTTATTATATTATCATTATTCTCTTAATTATTCTCATTGCTATTTTGTGCTACTAGGCGTGAACAACTGACATGACTAATTTTATTTCTTTTAAATTGATCCTCTATTATCGCATCACTAAAAAATTTTTGCAGTCTCGGCATTCCTTCAAGAAATATGTAACCATCATAATTCATCAATATTTATTTAGATCTTTAATACAAAATAAACAGAATAATACATTTTTATAACGAATCAATATTCTTATTCAAAATTGAATTTTGCATAATTTTAAATTGAAATGAATCAGATGACCAGGTCATTTGAAGGTTATTTAACCATCACAGACATTTTTAGAACATTTCATGTCTAAAAAAAATAATAATAAATAATAATAATAAATATCATAAATATAATTCAGTGATTAATTTAATTTCCAAAATTGACAATATAGTATAGTTGTTAAATTTCATTTATTAAAATCAGGGTGTACCAAAAACTAATATATAAACTGGCATAATAGTAAGCTGCACTGCATATTTTTAAGAGACTGTCCCAATGAACTATCGATCGGTTATTACTTTATGCATTGTGCAAAGAGATACTTACACCAATACCAATATCATCAATCTACATCAATCTACTTTATAATCTAAATTGATTACCATATTTATTTTGTTTTAAAGATTTACCCCCCGGAATTCATGTGAATTGTGTTCAAATGTTATTGTTTTTGTTCACCAGATACTATACTATTGAAGAATCATTAGTATCAATAGGCATATTGTATATGTTAATTCTATTTGCAATTTTTGTACCTTCAATTAAATTAAAAAAGAAAAAAAAAAGAAAAAGAAACTTAAACTTTCGAATTTGCCAAAAAAGAAAGGTTTGAAGCTTTAAAAGTTGTCTATTTGTTTTGTTAATTCTTTTATAATTTTATGTTATGATGTTGATTGTATTTCAAGTGTATTATTCGCGCTAATGATAAATTCGATATTTTCGTAATGATCACATGAAGAACCTCATTAGATTATTTTACTATTAATTTTTGATTTTTCTTTATTTATTTTCAAAAGTTCTTTTTACAACAAAGGAAAATTTTACCAAAAAAAAAAAAATAAAAATAAATAATATAATAATATGTACACTTTTCTTTTAATAAAATCTAATATTTTCTTTCTCTTTCTTAATCTCTCCAATTTAACGTCTGTTTTTTTTTTCTATATATATAATTTTTTTTCTTACTCCAATTCAATAAATAAATAAAATTTAGCATCTTTATGATATTTTTTACATTCTAAAGGTTCAAATTTTCCAAAATGTTTATTAAATTTTCTCGAAAGTTGATGAACCATAAATTGACTATCGCAAATGTTATTACCAATAGATTGAAAGAATATTTTTCGAGTAGTAGATGGTGGAGGTAATGGTAATGGTAATGGTAATACTTGAACTTGTCTAACTCTTTCAGAAAATTTTTTATTAATTTCATTATTATGATTTAAACTACTTGAACATTCTGTACAATGTAAATAACCCGAAGTGAAATCAATTTTACTTAATTTCTGTAATGCATTGGTATATTTGGTATATTGATTAATTAACTTTGATCGAGTGATTATGGAAAGTTCTTGAAATAAATTTGTTCTTTTGTAATCTGGAAATTTTTCAAATACTAATTTTGTTGATTCTTTATAAATTTCTCGAAATAGATATATATCAGCTAAATATAATGCGTATAATGGTTTCTTCCGAAATTCTCTTTCTAAAAATGTTTTAGAAGCTGATAATACTGAATCCATCATGTATTTATCCGCAATTCGTAAAAATTCTGATACATTATTCCATCCAATGGGTATAAATGTATTGGGATATATAAAAGATAATACATCTTCAAATGTTAAAGCAGTTGATTCACCTTCTAATGTCAATTCGGGTATTTTATCATAAATTCCATTATTATTGTTATAGTCGTTTTGAGAGGAAGGTGTAGCACAATCAAACATATCTTGAAATACTTTAGAAGCTAAACCCATGATATTTCGATGAAGGCGAAATCTTGTATCATTCACTATTATTAAAATATCACCATCTGAATAATAATGAATTCGACTATTTTGTGTCATTTTTTGTTATTGTCTTTTTGTTTTGTTTTTGTGTTTGTATATACAGAATATATATTTTTATATATATTTTTATTAATATTTTATGTATATAAATCTAGATTTATGTTTAAATAAATATATATATATATATATATATTATTTGTTATATGTATATTATCGCCTTATTATGACAAAATATTTATTAATCAAAAAAATATTTTTAGTAAAAATATAATGAAATTTTTTAGGATGAAGATGATGAACCCATATTTATATATTTAAAAAAGAATCCAAGACGTGTGTAACTACTACATAACACAACGCATCACGACACACATTATTAAAACTCCGTGTTCTTTTTTCAAAAGTAGTAATTCTCGAAAAGGATAACAACGAATCATTTTACTTAATTAGTCACGAGATTTTACTAGATTTATTCTAAATGGTTAAAAAAAACCCCAAAACAAAGGAAATTCTTAACAAGAAAAAAAACAGTATTATTATTTATATTATTATTATTATTATTATTATTATCATTTTTTTTTCTTAAATTAACTGATAAGAAACGTAATATCCAGATTATATATAGAACATTCACAGTTTATCTTTGTGGTTATCATCACACACCAGTCTATTTTTAAAAAAAATTTTAATGACTTCATTTGTTATTTCTTTATTCAGAAAATAAAAATATACAATATAAAAAGTTAAATATTGAACTGTTTGTTTATTTCTTAAAGGAAATTAAATGATGTAATATCAGAAATAATTAGTAAAAGTAATTTCTTTAACTTTTTTTTTAAAAAAAAAAATACTTAAATATTTCTAAATAATACTGTATATATGCGTATTTTTTTTTTTTTTTGTGAATAATAAAATTGTCAAAATTGTTAATATTGTTAATATTGTTGACTTATTTTGGAGATAATTATTTGATAAACGCGATGAAATTTTGTCATTTGAAGATAAAAAAAGAAATAAATTTCGGCCCGAAGGTAGGAAATTGCTTCGGAAGAAAAATATCCCTCGAACCCTCAAAGAAATTTCTAGAAAAAGATATATTACATTTTTACCCGAAATTAAAGAAAAATCTAGAAAAAATCTTTATGCATCATTATTTCAAAAAAGGAAACAAAAGCATTTATTGTTGTACCGATTTTACTGCTGATACGGTGATCACATGAAAGCTTTTTTAGACTTGTCCCAATTTGATTTTATTGTTGTTATTGTTGTGCTAATAATAATAAATCTGAAACTTTTAGTATTGGAAATATTAACTCTTTTAATCTATAAAATCACAAATTCTTCCCCTTTACTTAACAAACAATATTGATATTAACTCAATTTTAACCAGAAAGTCACAAATTAATTCATTTATTTTGTTTTATTTACTTCATTTATTTTTATTCCTCTAATAAACTTTAAAAAATCATTAACGTTTCAATGTGTTTCTATATCGTTTAACATATTGAAACTTCGAATTATAGTAAATGTATAATGTCAGATAAGGATTGTTTCAATGTGTATGAATTCGTGTCACAATACATATTACGTATTTTCCCAAGCACGAGATCAATATAATCCATATGATAATGAAATTATTCATACGGATTTTTCCTTTTAGTTTCTTAGTAACTTATATTTATAATAATAAAAATGATGCATTACTGGTTTGTTGCGGGCATAGTTATTACTAGTGCTGTTGTGGTCTACACCGCATATACTCTTTATAAGGAAGCAGAAGGACAGCCTTATTACGTTTTCGAAGACGTTAACGACCGTCGATCCCACAATAATAACCAACAACGAAGTCAGCGTAATACCGAGGAAGACGATGTGCCTTTGAATAATTATAAAGAAAAATCAAATGATCTTAGAAGGAGAAAGAAGAAATCAAAAAATTCAAATAGTCAACGATCAGAAAATTCTCCGGTCCATGTAAGCAAAACTTTATTGTGATTTGTGTGATTTTGATCTGCTATGATTGTGAAGAAATGCGTGTAATAATAAAAATAATAATTAAAGATAAGAAGATTGCTAATATATCTTGATATCTGATATCTGAAATATAAAATAGATAAATAGATATACATATATATGTATATATATATATATATATTGATTTATATTGATATATATTGGTATATATTAATTTCTTTCATTTATAGAGCGAGAATGAAGAGGAATTGTTAGATAAATTATCATATTTGAATGCAGTAGAACAAGAAATCGAACGTAAAAAACAACAATTGGCAGATGAAGAACGTATTCTTAATGAAAAAGAACGTGAAATTGAAAGGAGGAAACAAAATTTAATTAGTAGTTCACATTCTAGTTTAAGTTTGGATTCACCCACCGAAATTAACCTTCTTAATAGTAATAATTCCACTCCCGCCACTGCGGGTTCGATAAATGTTAATGAACCATCACCGTTGATTATTCCTTCTCCTAATGACTTGAATTCACCGCCAACTGATCTTTCTCCGATTGCTCCTGTTGTTACCACCACCACCACCACCACTACAGCTCCTTCTATTAAGACTATGTCCAGTTCTTTGCATGATGAACAACAACGTGATAATGAAAATCATGTTTATTCCGATATGGCGGCACATTCTATTCTCACTCAAGATTTATCTCACATCAGTCAAAATCAAAAAACTTCTAATAATTATCCTTCAGTTATTATGAAACCTTCTTCTCGTTCAGTTACTACCAATTCTACTATTTCATCATCTCAAAAACATCTTCAAGATGATGATGATTATGTTATTACAAAATCACAACTATTGATGCGTCCAAATATCATTAATGATTCCAATCAATCTCGTTTTATGACAACAACAAAATCTATTAGATCTGAAGATACTTGGTCCGAAATTGATTCTGTTATTTCTGAAAATATTGGTAGTAGTATTTTATCTTCTGCCGTGGATATTGATATGGAAGATGTCGATGTCATAGAGCATTAATTCGATCACATCACATAATTTTGATCCATTCTTTTTTTTTTTTAATACGAAATAATATTTTTTTTCTTTGGATCTTAAATTATTATCAGGACATTTTATGAAATTTTAAAACAAAAGAAAAAAAATTATATATTTATTTTGGATGATTTTTTTTTGATAAAGAAATTTTATTTTTCATAGTAATTTACATATTTCTATTGTGAAATTTTAAATTTTATTTTGACTTGAGTTGGTACAAATTAATTAAATTTTCATTCCCTCGAATTTATTGAATTTATTGCTATTAACATATTCAATATCACGTGGCTCTAATATTTCGGACATGAAAGCCGTGACCATGAGTTGTCTTTGTGTATGACAAGCAAAAGTTTCGTCTTTGACCTCAAAAGGTTATTTTTTTGATATTTGGATGTACACCACCGAACTTTCCTTTTTAATACTCGACTTTATATCTACCATATACAACATGGGTTAACAAAGTCTTCCACAAAAAATGAGTAAGACTTTGAAAAAAACAATTGATTAGTGATCAGATGAGAATGGATTGTTTTAATTGAGGTGTGGTAAGAGACACTTCGTCTTTGTGTTTGTGACTTGTTTGATTACGTAATACTGCTCCAAACGCTAAATCGCGACATTATTCCTTACATTATATCGCAACAAAACCACTCTTTTTAAAATATCTGTTTGGAAATCAGCTGTAAGGAGAATAAAGAAATTTCAAAATAAAGTTGATAACATAGTCTATAACTAGTCAATGAAACTATAATACTTTTTTTTGATCACAACAAATCAAGCGCAGATACAAATACAAATTCCATTGGGATAATGGAAAAATTTGTTGTGATATGGCCAACCTAGAACACGAAGATACTGTCTTACTACTTTTTGACACTTCAAACAATGGTGTAAGACGTGGTTTTCCAATAAAAGTTATAGCCCAACCATGTAAAAGATTTCCTTGATCCTTACTTTATTGCCTTATGATTTGAAGATAACGATCATGTGATAATTGATACATTCCATTGGTCATTTCGTAGTAATAACAATTAATATTTTATTTTTACTAAAGTTCATTATAATCCACTCTCAGTGATATAGAAGTTCATTGAATTTGTATCGTTATCGTATTTATTTTGAGATATTTTTTAATATTGTATATTTGTATTGGAAAATCCTTATAGGAAAATATTTTGTGAAGTAGCCTTAACTTTAAAGCACTACTCTGGAATAAAAAATGCATGAACAATATATACATTATATATTTGGCATAATATAAAACTGTAAAGAAACAATTAGAGATACAGAAAAAACAGGCAAAATTTTTTTTTGATAAATATTTACAAAAGTAAAAGATAATTGGTAGATAACTTGTAAATAAATAAACAAAGTAGTTCAATTTTGACCATATATGATTTTTGATGGAATTCACTTTAGAAATGTTGTCGAAACGATATTAATGATTACAAAATATTTTATTATTTTAGAAATGACTTTTACAAAAATATCAGGTGCCCGTGCAAATATTAATCTCAATATTCAAAAAACAATGATCAATATTAAGCAAGTGTCAAAAATATAACTAATTTTGATTTTTGAAATGTGAGATTGGACTATGACCGTGCCAAATATCAGCATCACAAGAAATACACCAATAGTAAGATTAGGCATTTCTTGTATTGAATATTTAAAGACTTAAGATATAATTTTTACAATATTATAGTGGGATTTCAGCACTTTACAATTTAATAATAATAATCCTACTGGTTGTGAATATCCAAATATTTCTATATACCAAGTCAATATTATTAAATGTTTTCTGGGATCTACCAATTATTGCAAGAATTTATTTAATTACCGACAATTATTATTTCAACTCTGCTTGCAAATGAACTGAAAAAAAACTTTGAGATTCTAAATAATTGATTGTTTCAATTTTACAAATGAATTGAAAAATTCAGAAAACTTTGGTGGGATCAAGAAATTCTCTATCCAAAGGCAAACTGGAATAATACTGTATTATATATTAATGTATTATTAAAACTTGTTAAATATCATATAAATTAATAAATAGATTATTCAATTACTTCCTGTTGATAAGACCTGACCCATTTGTTTTTGGAAGAAACAAAAAAGGCGATCCAAAGTAATTTTGATACTTAAAAGGTATATTGTTTTTATTTTACAAGAAAAAAGTAACTTCTAATCAAACCTCTGGCTTGATTCAAGAGAATTATTAAATATGTTTACTTGGTAACCACTTGAAGTAAAGGATTGTTAATTTTAAAAGAAATTTAGTTATATACTTTTCTTTACCACTAAATATAAAAAAAATTAATATTCTTTATCATGACAAGTAAAATTTGAATCATAATTAAATTTAATACAAAGTGCAAATTATATAATATTACACTTTATTAATTTTCTTGGTATACAATTAAAAATTATTTTTCCTTTTCCAGGTCAAATATAAAGATGCCTACTCTGTTTTTCAAAATGACAACATACAAATGCATTTTCATTAGATTCTATTTTAATCATTATTGAATTAAATTCTTGAAATAATAAACAAATTTGTTTACTTGCTAATTTCTAATTTTTTTTTTATTAATATATTATATAAATTGATTATTCATTATAGTACTGACTACAAGATTTGATCAGAAATGTAATTCTAAAAGTTTTAATTTACAAATATTTAAATACATTTTAAAAAATACTTACAATTAAAGTAATTTAATTGGATGATTATTTTGCATTTTTATGTCATATTTAAATAATAATAAAAATTAAAAATGATTCACAATTATTGCTATATAATAAATTTTTTTTTTACTAATTAAATATTAAAAGTGATATTAAATATACTTAAAGTCAAAAATAAAGTACATCTACTATATAAAATTTTATATTAATTGAAAAAAAAATAATTGATTACATTTAAAATTAAAATATCTATCATTCTAATTTTAAATAAAAGTCTGAAACTTTAATTACTGAGTAACATTTTTGACAATTGTTAAATAATAGACTAATTGAAAATCTTTTTCTATATAGTAATTTGAGAATAAACACTTTGTATATATTCAGAATAACATGTTTAAGGATGGAACAAAAGTAAATTTTGAAATTTTAAAACGTCGGCAGAGTTGTTTAGCTTGAAAAAATTCTTTAAATTAGATGAATTTTATAAGTTTAAAGCCATAAATCTAAAATAAGAAATAATTTATATTTTTTTAATTAATTTTTTTTTAAAGAATATATATATATAAAAAAGCAATACAATTTGTAAATTGACAATATTTAGATATTATTTGCATAATTCTAAGTTATTTAAATACGAGAATTAAAAGACTCAATCTTAAAATCCTTTTAATAAAAATTTCAATTGATATGGTTAAAAATTGATAAAGGATTTCATATATAATTTTCCATTATAGGTAAAAACTATAAAACTTTGAGCTTAATAATAATTATATTAAAATATTTAAATAAAAAGAACTTATCTCAAATAATTTTATCTGCACTTATATCATATGCGGATCGGCAACGATCGACGATTATTGTAGACTTGTAATAAAAATATTCAAGTAATTTTCTAAAGTTACAAAATAGCAATTAATCCGATATTTCGTACTACGTACAAAAATATCTTATATGATGGCCAAGAAATCCCTGAGTATAACATATTTCAGGATCCTATGAACCTTTTAACCATTAATTTCAAATTTTATTTGGGCAACGATGAGAGGTTAAAAACAGATTAATTATGTATGAAACCCATCTGTACATACTTGGCACTGTACTTGTAATACTATGTAGGTGTCATATACTCAAGTTACGTAAGATTTGTCAGATTTTTACTGAAAATTATAATTATTTCATAATCAAAATATCAATTATTCTAGTTGATGTTTTAATTCGCGTTTTATGCATGTTGATGTCAATATTTTTGGTTTATAAATTTTACCAATCTTAAATCATTTCTTTTGTTCGTAAATTAAAATTATTTTAATTATTATTTTAAAAAAAAAATTCAAATAAATAAAATCCGGAGATCCTATTTTTTTTTTTTGATTTACGGAATCTAAATATAATTAGTGGATTATCAAAATAAATGAAAAAAAAAATTAAAATAATATTAATTGAATAAAAAATAACGAAACGAAAATCTTATTATTTCGTTTGAATGTTAATGAATTTTAACTCAATAAAAATGAAACTAAACGATTAATTTTTTATTATTACAAAGATCGCCAGTAACGTTGTCGAAAATGTGGTGTTCCAGTTTAAATCCGGAATCTTAACCGCAGGACAATTAACTTGAAGCGGCAGATGATGTGTAACAAATTAGTCCCTAAAATTGTAAATGAAACGATGTCAAATCCTAACTTATCCCCATTTATTTCCATAGTTTTCATTTTGTGCAATATTCGCAATCAAATAATTTATATAAAAATGTCCGTGTCGATAACTTGTCCAACATCAATTTATTGATGATCCAGTGATGGTTAATTATTGGTTATTTTTTTAATAATACTTTAATGACAATATTTAAAATTTTATAAGCGTATAAACGATTATAAACAGTTATTAGTTCAAATATTTAAATATTTTAAATTGCTGAAACATTCAAATTTATATCTATACTATTACCTTATTACCTATAGGTGCAAAATTTACTGACGTAACTATGTTAAGTAATATAAAAATGTACGATATATCATAAATTATCTGTTACATGACGTACTGGTAAGTCATATTAAAACATCTAGCGTGTCGTAATGACGTAACCTTGAAGAAGGAACCTATAGTTAATACTGAAATGTGAATTTGTTTACTCATATTACTAGTTTAAAATAAAGATTTTCCATGCAATGATCACCCACACGTATTTTATGACGTAATTATAATGCGTTCGTGATGCCATGGCAAGTGCAATTATCAATCCGTAATACTTTATAATTAATAAAGTTATGAATAATGATCGGGAAACACCGAAATTCTGGATAATTTCTCAAAACTCGGAAGATCCGTTTCAGTCATATAAGGTTCTAAAAGTAACAAATCACAAATAATAATTAAAGAGATCTTTGTTTTTATGTACGATCTTCAAAACATTTGTTTTAATTGGCCTCTATGAACAATTTTTTATGATTTGTATTTAGCCATGTGGAATATGTGGAATATTCGGATAAATTTTTATTTTACCAAAAAAAACCTGCGTAACTACAATTGAAAATAATGGTGGACATGATTTACGTCGCATCCCGTTCCCTTTTCTCTTTCATCTTTTCTTGTACTTACACAAAACAAATAAAATAAATGAATGCAAAACTTGTACAAATATTAACAATATTGGTGATCGGAAAAATAAAATAAGGTCCAATCAAAGAAGATCCATACATTTAATATATTTAAATTATATGATTATTCGTTCTTTATATTTCAAAACATTCGCGGAGATCTCCCCTACGATTAATTATTTTTTTTTAAACCATAATAATAATAATAATAATAATAATAATAATAAATTTTAAAGCCATATATAGTTTACAACTATATTAAAAAAAAATTTTCAAAAAGAAAATCTTAGTATTTTGTACAACAACAAATAGTATGAACAATACAATTAATATTTATAATATTTGTAATATTTATTATTAAATATATTAAAACATATTAATAATATTGATTATAATAATAAATGTAACAAGATAATCATTAAAGAATATTTGAAAAAATAGAATATTAAAATTTTTGGTTTTCAAAAAGAAATTGACATGAAAAGAAAGTATTTCCAATACATGAATAATGAAGATTACAAATATTTGTTTTTTAAACAAGTTTCCAAAAAAAGAAATTAAGAGTGACTGAAATGAGAATCATGCAATTAATATTTCTATTTATATTTATATATATTATTCTATTGGTTGTAAATAAAAGGTAAAGATTTAGTTGTATAACAAATTATGTAATATAGTTATATAATACTATAAAAGGGTATTATGTAAAAATATATTATGAAATTTAAGTATTATTATAAAGAAAATCAAAGAGATCAAAGAAAATCTTTTTATTTGATAAAAGGTTAAATATTACGGCTAAAAAAAATTTTGATTTGCAGAAAAAACGGAAATTATGCCCAAAAAAGATGAGTGTGATCTACTTTTTATACATTTTTTAATAAATTAATCGGCGAATTATTTAAATTATGACACACCAAATCGAGAAATTTTTGTTTCAAATTCATTATCTTTTCTATTTTTATTTTTTTTATTATATATTAAGTTTTGTTTAATCTGCACATCATTATTGAACATTAGATGATAATACTATACGTTTTTATACATACATTTTATATTCATTCTTCTTCGTTTTTGTAACAAGATTGCATGGAAATCACATTATTCTTTTATTTTATCATGATTATGTAATAGATATGTTTTATATATTTTTTAACAATAACAATCATCGAAAATATTGACATAAAATGGTCAACGATAACATATGTTTATATTTAAATAAAATATTTATTCTATTTATTTCATATTAATATGCACGAAAAGTTTGTTACACATACGAAAGAAATATAAATATCAAGCAATTTCAAGGTATTTTTAACACGGTGCGAAACACTCAAAAACTTTTTATAGTTGCCGCCGCCGCAAGTTTTAAATATATATAGAGATATATATTCATCTTAACTTTTTTTCGTGTTTATAATTATTATTAAAATAATATTTCGCTTTTTCTATTCAATTTTTTTATTATCTTGTTCTTTCTTTCATTTTTATTTTATTTTTTAAAAAAACTTGACCCTATTTGAATATTAGAATATTACTATTATTTTAATATTCTTCTTTTCTTTAGTTACAAAGTTAAAAAAGATCACGGTGCAGCTTTTTTTTCCTTGTCGTCGAATTTTAAAAGAATCATTTTCACATATATATATAACGTTACATTTTTTTTTAAAAAAAAAAAATTCGAAAGTTACTTGTGTAATATATATATATATATACATTAAAATATATCAAAAAATGCAGACTACATTGCCTCCAATCAAATTCCTTCTCGCTCATGGTATGTCAAGTAAAATTTAAAGTTTTAGATCATAAATTATAATCATAATAGTAACTTTTATTAACCTTAATTTTTTTTTTTTTAGGTGCGAATAATTCATATAATTCATATAATTCCTATAATTCATATTCTGACTCTAAATTGAATAATATTGATAATCGTAATAGTATTAGATCTTTGCTAAGCCCTCCAGAATCGCCAGAAATGGCTAATTCTAATTCTTATGAAAGTATTAGAAACGACAGAAATGAATATAATCAGAATGATCGTTACGTTCAACAACAACAACAACAACAACAACAACAGCAATGTAATTGCAGTGCTTGTTGTATGAGACAATTACCTTCAACTTCTTCAAGTCCTATTTCAACTCCTGTTACTTCTACTACTTACACTTCGTATAAAGAAAATAATTATCATCCATATGCTGCTCCGATCCAGCAAAGATATTCTTCAAATTCTACCAATATCAATATCAATACCAATACCAATTCTACTTCATTTCCTCCAATCCTTCATCCAACTCCAATTTCTCCATATACACGTAAACCAACCTCTATCATATCAAAGACTATGTCTCCTTCTTCTTCTTCCTCCTCTGAATCTTCCTCCTCTTCTTCTTCTTCTCCACTTTCCCTCCTTTCGTCCGTCGCCGTCTCTTCATCCTCATCATTATCTCCTTCTTCCACCTCATCATCTTCACCTTCTTCTTCTTCTTCTTCAAATGGAAATCGTTATCAATGCCCATTTTGTTCAAAAAGATTTTCACGTCCCAGTTCACTTAGAATTCATACATATTCACATACTGGTGAAAAGCCATTTGTTTGCACAGAACCAGGATGTGGTAGAAAATTTTCAGTACAAAGTAATATGAGAAGACATCTTCGAGTTCATCGAATGGGTAGACCTGCAAAGAAAAATCGTTATGATGGTGAAGTAGAAGGTGTAAAAATGTTAAATCATCATCACCTTCTTCAACAACCACATCATCATCATCCCCATCATCAATATCATCTTCAACAACAACAACAACAACAACAACAATTACAATTACAATCACATCATCATCTTTATAATGTTCATCATTCTAATGTTGTTAATAATATGTTAAGAGGATATTAATGAATAAATGTTTTTTATTTCGTTTTAGATAGATAGATATATTTTTATATATGATATTTTTCACATATTATACTATGTACTTATATATATATATGTATGTGTGTGTTATTAGCAAAAAAATTTCTAAAACGAACAATTAGGAACATTCTCTTCGTTTTTTTTGATATATATATTCTGGGTGGGAAAAAACGCGTATTTTTGTATTTTTCGTATCTTAAAAGAACATCTTTCGATAATATTTTTTTTAAAAATATTTTTCTTTTTTTATTCAATCGGAAAAGTGTTGGCATAATAATTTTATATAATTTTATAAAATTCGATATTTTTTTCTTTCTAAAAGAAAAAGTTAAGGAGTCATTTAACGATACTTTTCTTTTTTCCATCTTTCCAAACTTATTTTTTTTTTATATTGTAAATAATTTTTACACATCGCATTTCAAAATCACAAATAGACAAAAAAATGAACCTAAAAAAAAAAACCGCATTATATTTTCCATGCACATATCTTCTTTTTTTTTAATAATAATAATGATTATTATAATTATTAATTACAACAATTAATTAGATAAAATAGAGATTAATCATCAACATCAATCATCTTTATCATATTTCATCATCTTTTTCATGTATGCATTTTTTTTCACCTCTCGCAAAATATATAAACTTCGCATTATGTAATACCAAAGATTTTCTAATTTCTATGTTTTTATTTCCTTATAGTAAATTTAATTTTAATTCGCATTTTATTAATTTTATTAACACTCATTTTTCTATATAATATAATATATTATTTCCTATTTTTTAAGACTATGGTTTTTAAATTAATTTAACTTACGCAATATGGCAAAATTTTTCCCTTACCGTTTTTTTTTATTGGCATTATCTGAATAATTATTCGTATTTTTCAAAAAAAAAAAAAAAAAAAAAAATTATTTCTCTTTAATTAGAAATACAAAATTAATAATACTTACAATATTTACACAATTATTACTATACAATATCTTTGCATAATAATATATTCATTTTATATATAAAATTAAATAAAAATAATTAAAAATTAAAAAAGTTTTTTTTTTTTTTGTCGTGTATTACTTTAATTGTAAGTACGTAAATCTTTTTTGTTTATAAAAAATGTGAAATTTCACGTTCTTAAAGAAAAATTATTATAATAAGTATTATTTACAAATAGTACAATTAACAAAGTTCTATGATTTGAACGAATTAAATTTTATTTGAGAAGAAATTTGTTTCTTAGAGACTAAATATGTACGTAAAGAGAATTGATTGAGGATTAATAAGGGAATAAGAACATCAATAAAAAAAAAATAAATAAATAAAACTGCATAAATAAAAAAAAAAAATAAATAAAAAAACTCGCATCAATAAAAAATAATAATAATAGAGAATTATTGTATTATTGTATTATTGTAACGGAAAATACCGAAATTGTTATTTATATTATTTCGGCATCGATATTTTCTTATCGATATACAACGTGACCATGACAAGTATTTCAAAAATGTTTGTGGAGCGAACCCATTTATAATTAAAATTTATAGGTTGAATTAGTCGTTTTTTACGGTCAATTCAACTAGAAATTTAAGTAGTTGTTTTACGAGAAAGGATTTCTTTTTCGGTAGTCAGCGTGATTATAAACTTGTCTTACCTAGAGATGCGATTGTAGTAAAAATTTCTTTCGATTGGATCAAAATTTTCGTTTTTTTTCGACAAATTTAGTTAAAATGTGTATTTTATTGATTAATAGCGAAAAAAACATTAACACATAATACAAAGTATTAAGCATCTGAATAGAATTTCTCAATTAAATATTATTATCTTTATACACAGAAAAGCAGGAGTATTATTTAGAACATCAAAGTATTTGGAAACTCTTTTTTGTTAGAAACACGTTTCTTTTAGATTCAAAGATCACCCAATTTTTGCCGTGTGATTTAATTAATTTAATTTCACCTGTGTAGCTGTTATGGTAAGACCAAAGTCCCGTGAGATCGAAAAGGCAATATATCATGTGTTTACATGTTGAAATAATAAATTTTATTGGCGAATCACAAAAAAAAAAAATCGTATATAAAAACGAAGATATCATTGAAGATGTTTGGAAATTAAAATATGCAGCCAACTTTGGTTTCATTGGGAAGGTCGGCTTGGAAAGGTAATAATAATTAAAAATAGTTGTGAATGTTTATCAAGAATTGAATACGCTATGCTAAAAAATTTCTTTTTAAATAATTTTAGGTCCATTCTTTGTAAAATTACCAGGTAATTAATTAATTGATTGATTTTTTTTTATTCAATATATTATTTCTTTCCGTTACCTTTTCCCCTTTTTTTTCCATTATTTTCACCATTTTCACGAATTAAGTAATAACCTATAGGACTTAAGCAAGCTCAAGCCACAGGAACACCCATAAAAACACAAGCAAGAGCATGTACAATATTACCCGCATTTGTAGGATTAAAATTTTTAGTTCATAATGGTAAAAATTATGTTCCTGTTACAATTGCTGAAGAAATGATTGGTCATAAATTGGGGGAATTTAGTCCAACTAGACAGAGATTTACTTTTAGAAAGACCAAGAATAAGTAAAGAATAAGTTAAATAGTGAGTAAAGTCAGACCTTGAAATGATTTCAAATGATCTCAATTTTAAATGCAACCATTTGAAAAATGGCAAATGACCTTGAAATTGCCATCACTGAATAAAGTAGCACTGTAGATAAATAAATACTTCAAATGTTTCAAAAAATTAACAATAGTAGCAAAAAATATTTGCGAGCTTTTCTCGTAGTTCAGCTAGTCAAACCAATGGAACGACATGAAAATATACAATATTATTTGTAACTGAAACTATGTGATAAAATTAAAGAAATTTTTATTCTATGAAATTTGGTGTTAGATTGTTCAAAAGAATTTTTTTCATCATCTTTATTTCATTTTTTAAAAAAAATAATTATCTGTATCCAAAACATTAAGTATTTCATATAAAAAATACTATTTGAAAATAAATATATGAATTTATATATTAAAGTTTTGGACTTTTTTATTGCACAGAAAAATTCCCTTCAACGAAAACTTCATTTAATTTTTTTTATAGAAGTGATTCGTTGTACACACAAATGTGCTTAATTTTAAAAATTTTTTTTTAAAAAATTCTGTCTGAATTTATATTTTTTATTTTGGAATTTGATTGGTTCTTGGAATAGGAAACGTGACTACAGTTGATAATAATTCGATAACCGTAATTCGCTGGCCTAGGGTAAAAACCCCCTGTGAAATGTACCCAGGTATTATGCCTGTGTACAAAATATGGTATTATAACGATCGGATTCGATAGAAAAAAAAAATAAAAATTTTATTTGAATTATTAATTATTATTATATTATTACATTATTATTATTATTATTACTATTTTAGTATATTATAATTTATCAATCCATTTTATCTGAAAAACAAAAACCATGCTAAGCAAAATATCCTCCAGGGTATAACTCAAGTTTTTGGAGGGTGTACCTGGGGCTTTTGGCCAGAGCATTACAGTACTAGATACTTGACTACCATATTTTTTATTGTAGGTTCAGTCAATTAACTTTTGCATAACTGTCTAAACTTAGATCAAAAATGAAAAAATATACAATTTGATGTGTCTTTATTGTAATTTACAAGGCTTTATAAAAATATCAAGAAAAAGTATAGACTTATTAATACATTAGATAAATTAATTTATAGGTAGCAATATAGAATAATGAGATGGAAATGTCATTATCTTTTTCAAGATAAGTCCAAGGACTGACATGATTTCTTCCAATTATTTATGTATTAGTTTTATTAGTTGACTTCTTTATATCAATGAAATCATAAATATTAATTTGAATTTGAGACTGACACTAGACATTACGCGTTAATCGATTGTCCGGGTCATGCTGATTATATTAAAAACATGATTACTGGTGCTGCCCAAGCTAACGGTGGAATTTTAGTAGTCGATGCTAGTAAAGGAGTAGGAGGACAAAAACAAGCTGAGGAACACCTTCTAAAGTTTTATTTTGAATTTTTTAACATACAAGTAAAATGCTTATTTTAGTATCTTCATAATAATTACAGTATTTGAAAATATAGGTAAAATAGAAAAATTATCAAAGCTAAAAATTCAAATGTTATATTATACTAGATCTGGCTAAGCACCAAGTACAAATTTATATAAAAGGATAACAAAAGTCTTCTCTTATAAGATACAAATAAGAATCAACTTCTCTTGTCTGGAAAAACAACAAAACAATATAATTATTAGCTAAATTTATATCAAAAAAGTGTGAAAAATAGAAGAATTACTGACTCATTTGTAAACTTTCTTTTGCATATTCTAAACTTTGTTCAATATTCATTAACTTTGTACTTGAAAGCAAATTGTGATATGTACAACAAAATATATGATAATTGACATCTCATATTCAAATTGGTTAAGTGAATATCGAATGGCTCATAAATTATTGAATATCAAATTCATATTCTAAAATATTTAATTTACAATTGACAGATAATTTCATTGTCATTTTTTTTGAAGTATTGCTAAAACTTACTGTGATTTTCAAATAAAATTATAAAAAACATGAATTAACCTATATTAATAATTTAAAAAACAATATAAGTAAATTAAATTAAATTTAAAATAAACAAATAAATAAATTGCTAAATAACATTTATCTCCTTGACAACTTGTCACTATACTTCTCAGCTAAAAATTATATCAATTACATCAATTAGTAAAATAATTATGTCAAATTATGTCTGTGAATTATTTTACTTAGTAATACATATAAAAATTTTAATTACATCAAATTATATCAGTGTTATATTGAGTAAATATACTTGTTACTGTCAAACAAAATTATATAATTTACCGTTTAACCTTAACTCTAACTTTGTTTATGTAAATTTAATTTTGTTCAAGCAAAAATAAGTTATTTATATAAGTTGTTATAAATTTAATTATATCAAATAATTGCATCAACTGTCAATTGCATTATTTTTTATATAACTTAATTCTAATTTTTTATAATTTTAATTGTGTCTAACTAAATTTAATAGTTAGATAACATGTATAAAGTTATTATTTATAATAAAAATAATATATAATAAACTTTATCTACTTGACTTAACTTTGTATCTTATAGAAATTTTATTTAATGAGATAAATAGAAATCAATATCAGAAATCTATAAAAACTGAAAAACTTAATTGAAATAAATTATTTGTAAAATTAAGATAACTATTAAAAAATAAATTTATTTTCAATGTCTTTAAAATTATTATTTAGTAATACAATTTGTATAACAAAGTTTTGTAAAGTAATATCTTTTTAAAAAATATATTAATTGTGAAACTCTAATGCTTTGAGAGTATAGTAAAGAATATCATAACTCAATTAGTGGTATAATTATAATCTAATTAGATTATAATTATATCACTTAGTGTGGATTATAACTATCCCATGTGGTTTATATCATAATTTTGGCCACATTAATACGTGACCTATATTATAATTTTGGCCACATTCGAAGATGGTATGATTTATAAATTGGGCCATATTGGTACATGGCCAATCTCATAAAGTTGGCCACATAGAAGCCAGATATAATGTAGCTGATCTCATAAAGTTGACCATCATCGTTATATGGTCTGATGACAAAAGTTAGCCACATGGGTAAAAAATATATCTAATGATACATTCAGTCGCGTGTCGTCATTTGTGGAGGCTAACAGTGAAAGTATTTGCTATCAGTTATATTGCAAACACGTTATTGGGTATATTCCATACATGTTATCAGGCCATCAAATACATACATGTTGTCAAGTATATCGTGAAAATACTATCATGTCATACTATCAAATTGTATCCTAGTTACGTCTTATTACATTTTTATCATCTAAAGATTTATATTTTTATATAATAAAAAATGACGTTGTCACCGGTGGTTTCTGGTTTCCTCAAGAACCACCTAATGTAATGTGACTTGACGATTCTTTTAAGGAATTTATAATCCTTTCCCAAAGGTAAGATTGTTGTTTCATTATTTTAGAAGGTACCACTGATTCAATTATTTTAGAAAGGGAATCAGACCTTTCATCCATTTTATTCCAATATCTTTCAAGTTCGTCATCATCCTTAGTATTAATATTCATCCATTAATTATCTTTTAATTTTATCAACTTTAAATATTATTTTCAATTATCCAGGTTAATTATTATTTCAAGTCCAGGATTTATTTTAATAGTTT
>CAJVPK010000414.1:0-33764 GCA_910592015.1 Diversispora eburnea | reverse complement strand
CAACAACAACAACAACAACAACAACAACAACAACAACAACAACAACAACAACAACAACAACAACAACAACAACAACAGCAGCAGCAACAAATACCATCACCTCAAATGCAACAACAATCACAGAGATTTTTATTAGCACAACAGGCCGCCGCCGCACAACGACAACACATGTTACAGCAGCAGACATCACCCCAGCAACAACAACCTATATTCATGCCAAACATACAAAACCCTGATCAAAGGCAAACTTTAATTCAAATGATAAATTCTACTCCCGCTTTAAAGCAACAGCTCCAACAACACAGAGAGCAACAGATTAGGCGACAGATTCTATCAACTATGCAATCGGCACCTCAACAAATCGCCACGAATAATTATAATCGACCAAACCTTTCCCAACAGATACAATCTTCACCCAAACCTGGGCAACAAGGGGGTTTTAGAGTAAACAATATACAACAAGTCTTATCAAGATTAGGTATGCCTCCAGATACACCAATAACGGAAGATCTTCTTAAGAAGATCAATTATGTTACATCTTCACAATTTCTTATGGCACGAGCACAACAAGCAGCTGCTCAACAGAGACAAGTTTCAGCGCCTCAATATACACAAGTTCCAACAACACAACACACCCCAGTTCAAACTTCCCAACAAGTCCAAGTTGCGCATGCCCAAGCTGCGCATGCCCAAGCTCAAGCTCAAGCTCAAGCTCAAGCCCAAGCTCATGCTCAAGTTTCAACCTCGCAAAATCCACAAGCCCCAGGTTCGCATCATGCCCAAGTACAAGCAGCTCATAATGCTCAAGTACATGCTCAAATGAGTTTAAATCATGCCCAGGCTCAGCAGGCACAAGCGGCTCATCATGCAGCCCAGGTCCAAGCTGCGGCTCACCATGCTCAAGTACAAGCTGCTCAACATGCTCAAGTACAAGCTGCTCAACATGCACAAGTCCAATCATCTCCCCAACATTCTCAGGTTCAAACATCTCATCATGCACAGGTCCAAGCTGTGCATCATGCACAAGTTCAAGCATCACCACGGGCTCAGGTCCAAGCTGTGCACCATTCCCAAGTTCAAACACCACAACATTCTCAAGTCCAGACTACGCATCATGCCCAGCAACAGCAGCAGCAACAACAACAACAACAACAACAAGAAATGGTTTTAAATTCACCTGCAATGGCAAATAGAATGAAGTCTAATCAACAAAATAATATAAAGTTAACTAATAATGGGAACATTCAATCACAAAATCAGAATTCTGTATTCGTGATGCCAAATCAATCTTCTTCAGTCAACGCATCTCCAGGAAATATGCCAAATAAATCAAATAAAACTCCGAAGATGTCATCTAAAGTACATAATAAAGTACCAACAATGTTAATTCCCACGACTGCAACAACAACAACAACTACTACCTCTACCACCACCACTAATAATAATGGTACAACTTCTACAAATTCAGGAATGTTGCCTTTAACATCTAATTCTGCGATGATTTCGCAAACTTCCAATGCTGTAATCAATCCATCGACTTCTAATGTCACCACTATTCCAAATTTGGATATTCAAAATTCCGAAACTACAATAGTTTCTCAAAATTCTGATGCAACTACAATACCAAAAAATTCCGATACAACAATGATGTCAAGGCAACCCACAATGATTATCCCACAGAATATGAATAATATTAATATAGAAACACATCGTCCTAATGTTCCTATGATACCTCAAGATATTACAATGAATTTTCCTTCCGTTAAACCTGCGACTTTAACTCCTAGAGAAGAAATGATAGCGTTCGCTGCAATTCATCAAATGGAATTAAGCGCTAATCAGAGGAGGATTCAATATCATGAAATCCATGATCTTAGCGATGATGAAAAAGCCAAGATTCTTCAAAAATTACAAGAATTACAGCCGATGTATAATGAGGTTGATAAAATATTGCCATATGTTTGGCATTATACGAAATCAGCACAAGGGACTTCTCGATTGATTGGTATGAAATATATGATTGAAGATCAATTAAAAGCATTAAAAGCATTACCGGAAAAATTCCTTCTTCGGCTGGAACTAGTTGAGAATCTAATTAAACAATTCCAAAAATATTTTACATATGTGGATTCTTGTCGAAAGGGAATTGTCGATGCAAATGCAAATGCAAATGCATTATTTAGTATAAATAATATTCAATTAGTACAACCTCCCGCGCCATTAAATGTTGAAGGAATGATTAGACCGCGAATTAACCCATCCGATTTAAAACTTCCGGCGCAAAAATCAAATGACTTAAATTTATCAAGCACGGGAAAACGACGCAGAAAATCAACCGATCCTGCACATCAACCACCCAACAAAAAACAATCTATCAATTCCAATAATGTTAATAATCAAAATAAATTACCTGATGTGATTATAGTTGATCCACCAAACATATCATTTAAACCTTCACGTTCTTCTTCATCAGATAAAAGAAAAAATTCAGTTATAATAATTCCCGATGATGCTAAACCAGAGGCGGAGACATCAGAAAAACGAAAAGAAATAAGCCAAATCAAATCAGATGATCTTACAACTGAAGCGATGGTTGCAAAAAATAAAACAATGGTTCAATTTGCTGAGCTTCTTAGTAACTTATTTAAAAGCGATCAAAATATTGGTGAAAAAATCGAGAAGCAAAATGGGCCAAGCAACCCTCAGAGAGCTATTCTTGATGGATTTCAACCGCATGATGAAACTGTTGATCCACCCAATCTTTTGATCTCATTGTATAACACAGCGTAATTCAAATAATTCTAAAAATTAATAATTTTATTTTATTTTAATTGATATGAAATGATTTTAAATGTAAAAAAATAATTGTTTATAAAATTATATTATTTCTTTCTTTCTTTCTTTCTTTCTTTGATATTGAATGTTTTTTTAAGTACATTCTTGATAATTAGAATCTTGGGATTTAACAATAATAAGTATTAGAAATAAAAAATTGAAGTGATTCTCTTTTTTTTTTTGTAGTTTTACATTATTATTATTAAATGCACGAATAGATATAACGCATGTGACTTTTATAGTGTGTCAAGAGTTTGTACTACATGAAATATTGAACTCTAAAATTAAAAAATCCCGTTAAATTTGCTATATTATGTACATCTAATCTAATTTTCTAATTTAATTTTTTATCTCAGGTTCTAAAAGAGGGTCAGACTTTTTTAATTCTTGAAGGGGATCCAAATCATCTGGATTTGGTGAAGGTTAATGAAATAAAATCAATGTTTTTTGATATTATGGAAAATATTTTATTCCAATATGCATCAGCACCTCTAAAATATATACTTGTAGATTCCGGATTTAAAACACCAAAAAATAGAACTAAATGTAAATTGACGTTTCCTACATGTCTTGAATTTTTGTTTCAGTTTTTCTTTAATATGATAAACTAAGTCTTGACGTGTTCTTCTATAACATCATTGGCTTGTGTTTAATTAATGTTGAAGATCTTTTATAAATTTTTCCCCCACATTTTACATTCTATTGATTGCTACGAAACAAGTTGGGTCGGAGGAATGGAATCAATCATTATAAATATGCTTTTTGAGATATATTATTAAGTGTACTATACATGTGTATATTTTTTTTTATATAAAAAAAGAGTAAATGCACTTCACTTCACTTGTAAATAACTACTACAAAAATTCAAGAAAATATATTCACGCGTTTATATAAAAGTATAAATTTCATTTTTTATTCTTAAAACTTTTGTCAATGGTATTTTAACAGATGCAAAATATCTGAAATCCTTTTTTAAAGTAAAATTATAATTTTTAGTATATTCTCAAATTTGATAGGTATAATTAAATACAGAAACTTCAACTCCAATAAAAGTTGATCAATTTAAGCCAGATCAAAATTTTAATTTCTACGGTTAAAATTTTATTTCTATATATAGTAATAAAGTTTTAATTCAAAAAACTGAACAATTTTAATTATAACTAAGTTCCTATTATAGAGGTTCCGCGTATCGTTATAATTTTTTTTTTGATCAAAATTTATGAATCACGTTGTACATAACAAAAAAATGCATAGGGGTACAGATTCTTATCGTTTTTGATAGATCAATGGTACTAATTATTCGATGTTCATATGAATTTTTTTTTTGTTATTATTTAAATCACGTGACACTACATATTTAGTTGCATCACGTTACTCAAAAATAAGTCTATCAAACTAGGGTTAGTGATGAAAAATGACTTAAATGACTTCATTTGTCATTTAATCCAACCAATTATAATTCACCGATTTTTAAATGACTTGGTCAATTGGTCATTTGTCATTTGCGAATGACCATTTTGAAATGACCCAAATGACCTTAGAAGGTCATTTTAAAATAGGCAAATGACCAAGTCATTTTCCCATCACTGGGACTTTAGAATTTTTTACATACGGAAATACTGAAACCATATTTGTCACCTACTATTTCTACTATTTGTCACATAAAAATTACACGTGAATCATAATGATCACCTGCAAGGCTATGGACCAATGAAATTCGGATAAGAGTCTACACTCACATATTTGAAACATGATATGGTAATTCTGCGGATATGAAATGTACCCCATTTTATTTATACTATATACTTAATTATATTACTAATTATTTTAATTATTTCCAATTCATCAATTCAGTGCGTTTTTATACACTTTTGATAGTCATTTTTATCATAATCAGTATATAAACATGAA
This sequence comes from Diversispora eburnea, assembly GCA_910592015.1. Classification (NCBI taxonomy): domain Eukaryota; kingdom Fungi; phylum Glomeromycota; class Glomeromycetes; order Diversisporales; family Diversisporaceae; genus Diversispora; species Diversispora eburnea. The sequence goes on along the minus strand of CAJVPK010000414.1, from coordinate 29,018 downwards.
ATATTGAAGCAACATTAATTGTAATAAGTTTTCAACTCTTCCCAGAACATCCCCCTTTTTTTACATTTTCTGGGAGGTAGCGAACACTCAAAAAATTTGGTTGTCTTCTCCCGTTCTTTAACTGGTCTTAAAAATAAGATCAACCGTCAATATGAACGGACATCAGTTTGCATACTCGTCTGCACCGCTTCGGCGAGTTAAATATGTACAATTTGGAATATTGTCCCCAGAAGAAATTGTATGTTTTATTTTACTTTATAAAGTTTCTCGCTTGCTAGTCAAGTGCCAGAAATAAAGGAATAGAACATGTTTGACTCTCTTTCTATGCTTACTATTACAAAAAAACAGAAACAAATGTCCATAGCTCAAATTGAACATCCCGAAACTATGGATGAATCTGGCCATCGACCTAAACAAGGAGGTTTACTGGATCCACGTATGGGTACAATAGATAGAAATTTTAAGTGCCAGACATGTGGTGAAGGAATGTCTGAATGTCCTGGTCACTTTGGTCATATTGAATTGTGCAAACCTGTTTTTCACATAGGTATTATTTGTATTATTTATATTTATTACTCTCTATGTATATAAAGATTTCAAAAATTTAAAAGGGTTTTTCTTTGTAATAAATTTATCACAATCTATTTTGATTAAAATAGGATTTTTACCTAAAGTAAAAAAGATCCTCGAGTGTATCTGCATAAATTGCTCAAAATTAAAGACAGATGATGTTAGTTGTAATCTTTTTTTTTTTTTTTTTTTTTTTTTTTTTTTTTTTTTGATTTAATACATTCTTCAATCCATTATGTAATTTATGTAATTTAATTTAAAAATATATATATATATATTATTATTATTAAATATAATAACTTCACAGTCCAATGGTAAATTTGCCCAAGCACGCAAAATTCGTGATCCCAAGCGTAGACTTAAAGCTGTATGGGATATTTGTAAATCTAAAATGACATGTGAACGTGGAGAAGACTCGGAACAAGACGCTGACAAGGGTTCTGACTACGATGAATTTCACTCTTCTCAAAAGCATTCCGATAAAAAAACCGACGAAGAACTAGGTTTAATCAGAAAAAAGAAGCCTCATGGAGGTTGTGGACATAAACAGCCAACCGTCCGTAAAGATGGTTTAAAACTTTATGTAAACTATAAAAGTAAAGATAATGAGGTAAAATTTATTTAATACTTCTCTCATATTATTTTTTCATTATTTATATTATTATTATTTTTATTATTATTATTTTAATTTGATATCTAATTATAATAATTATAATAATGACATTATTTGTTTCTAGGATCAATCAGCACAAGATACTAGGAAGCCTCTTACCCCTGCTGAAGTGTATTTAATTTTCAAAAAGATTAGTCCTCAAGACCTTCGCGATATGGGACTAAATGCTGAATACGCTAGACCGGATTGGATGATTATAACTATACTTCCTGTTCCTCCTCCTCCTGTACGTCCCAGTATACAAATGGACGGAACAAGTCGAGGTGAAGATGATTTGACTCATAAATTGTCCGACATCTTGAAGGCAAATCAAAACGTAAAACGTTATGAAGCTGATGGTCATCCCCCACACGTTGTAAACGAATTTGAAGCATTGTTACAGGTTATTAATAATTATAATTTCAAATTAGTTTAATATCAATTGAAATTTATATTTAAATTTATTATTTATATGCAAACAGTTTCATTGTGCAACTTATATGGACAATGAAATGGCTGGTCAACCTCAAGCTCTTCAGAAATCTGGTAGACCTTTAAAGTCAATACGTGCACGTCTCAAGGGTAAAGAAGGACGATTACGCGGTAATCTGATGGGAAAACGTGTAGATTTCTCTGCTCGTACAGTAATTACGGGTGACCCAAATATTTCAGTTGATGAAGTCGGAGTTCCGAAAAGCATAGCTCAAAATTTGACATTTCCAGAATTGGTGACTCCCTTTAATATTGATTATCTTCAAAAATTAGTAGAAAATGGCCCTTCTACACATCCAGGGGCTAAATACGTAATTAGAGATACTGGTGAAAGGATTGATCTAAAACATATATCAGGCATGACTGGTGGATTAAGGTTACACTACGGTTGGAAAGTTGAACGTCATCTCAATGATGGTGACATCGTTATATTCAATCGTCAACCATCTTTGCACAAGATGTCGATGATGGGACATAAAGTTCGTGTTATGCCCTATTCGACCTTCCGTCTTAATTTATCAGTTACAACACCTTATAACGCCGATTTTGATGGTGATGAAATGAACATGCATGTTCCCCAATCAGTTGAAACTAAAGCAGAAATTTCAGAAATTTGCATGGTTCCTAAACAAATTGTATCTCCCCAATCAAATAAACCTGTTATGGGTATTGTACAGGATACTTTATGTGCTGTTAGAAAATTTACAAAAAGGGATTGCTTTTTATCTAAAGATTTGGTAATGAACATTTTAATGTGGGTTTCGGATTGGGATGGTCGTCTTCCAATACCTTGTATCCTGAAACCAATTCCTTTATGGACAGGCAAGCAAATTTTGAGTATGATCATTCCTAAGGGCATAAATTCGGACAATCTTAGACATTCAACTCACCCAGATTCTGAGCGATCAGATATTTCTCCTGGAGATACCAAAGTTTTAATAGAAGATGGTGAATTACTTTGTGGTATTGTGTGTAAAAAGACAGTTGGAACATCACAACAAGGTTTAGTTCATGTTATTATGCAAGAACTTGGCCCAGAAAAAGCAAAGGACTTTTTGAATGGATGTCAAGCGGTAGTTAACCAATGGTTATTACAAAATGGATTTAGTATCGGTATCGGTGATACGATCGCCGATAAAGATACAATGGATGCGATTACACGAACTATTGCAAATGCTAAAGAACGTGTTGCGGACTTTATTACGGAAGCGCAACAAAACAAGTTAGAATGTTTACCTGGTATGACAATTAGAGAAACATTTGAAAATAAAGTTAATAAAGAACTCAACACAGCTCGTGATTCGGCTGGTCAAAGTGCCGAAAAGAGTTTGAGTGAAGATAATAATGTAAAACAAATGGCGGTTGCTGGTTCAAAGGGTTCCTTCATAAACATATCACAAATGACTGCTTGTGTAGGTCAACAAAATGTTGAAGGAAAACGTATTCCCTTTGGGTTCAAATTCCGTACTTTACCCCATTTCACCAAAGATGATCACAGTCCCGAAAGTCGTGGTTTTGTCGAAAATTCATATCTTCGTGGATTAACTCCACAAGAATTTTTCTTTCATGCAATGGGTGGTCGTGAAGGTAATTAATTAATACTTTGTTTGTTAATGATAAATTATTGGGTGTGTTCACATTCGGATTGTTTGAGTTTACACGAATCGTGGTTACATCAAAACGGATTATTCCTCTAACCAAAAATCTAATCCAGATTGGATTATCACTAATTAAATCCCAATCTATCTCACGGGGTATATTAAACAAAATTTATGTTCATATAATAATACATAAACAATCCATAATTTGTGAACAGGATTGGATTAACATTTGGATTCGGATGGACAGATATGAATCCTGGATTGACCCAATTCCAATCCAAATTTCTGTGTGAACACACCCATTATGTTATGAGAAACTATTCTTTAAATTAATTATTTCTTAATTTGTTTAGGTTTAATTGATACGGCTGTCAAGACTGCAGAAACTGGTTATATCCAACGCCGTTTGGTTAAAGCCTTGGAAGATGTGATGGTTAAGTATGACGGAACGGTCCGTAACTCACTTGGTGATATCGTCCAATTTTGTTACGGCGAAGATGGGATGGATGCATGTTTTGTTGAACCTCAAAATTTTGATTCCTTACAAATGACCGATGAAGATTTTGATAATAAATATATGATCGAAGTTACTAAAAATGATGAAAAAGATAAGGAAAAAGAGAATGATCAGAAAGAAGATAATGAACCTGTAGAGGCACCACAAAAACCAAAGACCCCACAAGATTTAGTAAAAGAGAAAATTATCGAGGAATATAATCAATTAAAAGAAGATCGTAGGATGCTACAAACATATATTTTCCCAAAGGGTGATAATAAATGGCCGTTGCCAGTAAATATTAAACGTCTCATAAAAAATGCACAACAAAAGTTTAACATCCGACCTTCACGCAGAGCTACTACTGATCTGCAATTTATCGATGTCATTAATGCCGTCGAAGAACTGATGACAAAATTGGAAGTAGTCAAGGGTAATGATCTGATTAGTATTGAAGCGCAATCAAATGCCACCATGTTATTTAGAATTTTATTAAGATCGTGGTTAGCAAGTCGACGTGTGACAGAAGAATTTCATCTCAATTCTCAAGCATTGAAATGGGTATTGGGTGAAATAGAGTCAAGATTCCGAAAATCACTTGTTGCACCAGGTGAAATGGTTGGAACTGTGGCTGCGCAATCAATCGGTGAACCTGCAACACAGATGACTTTGAATACCTTCCATTATGCTGGTGTATCCAGTAAAAACGTTACCCTTGGTGTACCTCGTCTCAAAGAAATTATCAATGTTGCAAAGAACATTAAAACACCGTCCGTTCATATATATTTAGTGGGAGGTTGTGCTGAGGATATTGAACGTGCAAAAGAGATACAAAGTGCAATCGAATATACCACCTTAAAGACTGTGACACAACGTACAGAAATTTGGTATGATCCTAAAATTTACAGCTCTGATATAGATATGGACAGAGAGTTCGTTGAATTGTATTACCAAATGGAAGGGGATGATATGGTGGGTGTTGGGTATCAATCACCTTGGGTTTTAAGATTCGAACTTAATCATGGTGTGATGCTAGATAAGAAACTACACATGGATACTGTTGGATATAAAATACAAGAGAATTTTTCAGCTGATATACAAGCAATTTGGAGCGATGATAACGCCGAAAATAAAGTTATACGATGTCGAATTAAAATTGAACCCGGAAAAGATCATACCGACGAAGAGGGGAAAAGAATTGAAGAAGATGTGTTTTTGAAACGTGTTGAAAACAATATGCTCACTAACATTGGTCTACGTGGTATTAAAGGTATAAAACGCGTATATTTAACCGAAAGTCAAAAAACACGTATTTATATAAATGATGTTGGCAAAATTGTCAAAGAAAATGAATGGATGCTCGAAACTGATGGCACAAATTTATTAGAGGTGCTTAATGTTGAAAATGTAGATCATAGGCGTAGTTACTCTAACAATTGTGTGGAAATCATGGAGGTGTTAGGTATAGAAGCAACTAGAGCTGCCTTATTAAGAGAACTTCGTAGTGTGATAGAATTTGATGGTTCTTATGTCAATTATCGTCATTTGGCACTTTTATGTGATGTAATGACATCTCGCGGACATTTGATGGCCATTACCCGACATGGAATTAATCGAGCGGAAACGGGAGCTTTAATGAGATGTTCTTTCGAAGAAACCGTTGAAATTTTAATTGAAGCTGCAGCTGCTGGTGAGATTGATGATTGTAAAGGTGTAGCTGAAAATATAATGTTAGGTCAAGTAGCTCCTTTAGGAACCGGTGAATTTGATATATATCTTGATCAAGAAATGTTGAAAATCACGGCTCCCCCAATAGAAGGGCAAAACAAGGAAACTGGTTATGGTACAGCAGATAATCGTCGCACAGTAGGAGGCATGTCTCCTGTACATGCGACAAATGTACCCATGACGCCATTTACTATTGGAAGCCATACACCTTCATATATGATGTCGCCAGCATACAATAATATGTCGCCACAATATTTTGCTCCTAATACACCAGCATTTTCACCAGTGCTTGAACCAGCTGGAGGTTCAAAGGCTATTACAGTTGGGCAGAATTATTCATGGTCAAGCCCGTATAATTCCAGCAGCCCAGCCTATAACCCGTCTTCACCACAATATTCTCCAAGTTCTCCTTCTACGGCACCATTCGCACATTCTCCTGCTCCCGCATTTACTCCTCAAAGTCCTGCTTATAGTCCTACAAGCCCATCTTATTCACCAACGAGTCCTCAAACCAATTATGGTGTTGGAGTAATTGGAATTGGTGGTAATATACCTAATGCAACTCCTTCAAACTATAGACAGGCGACAAGTCCTACATATTCTCCAACAAGTCCTTCGTATTCACCAAATTCTCCAAGTTATTCACCAACGTCGCCTAGTTATACACCTACATCTCCAAATTACACACCCACATCTCCTAAATATTCTCCTACATCACCTAATTACTCTCCTACTTCGCCGAGTTATTCACCTACATCACCTAATTATACGCCAACTTCACCTAGATATTCGCCAACAGGAACGGCTCAACATTATTCACCCTCATCACCAATTTATTCACCCACTTCACCTACTTATTCGCCTACATCTCCTAATTATTCACCTACATCTCCTTCTTATTCGTGAGTATTTTTAAATTATTTTTTATTATTATATTTTTAATTTGAATAATTTGAATCCTGTAATTAAATTTTTTAACATTTTCTTTAGACCAACCTCTCCAGTATATACGCCTTCATCTCCTAGTGCTACCGTTAATTATTCATCATCAACTGTTACCGCTACATATAACCCAGTGTCGACAATAAGTAATACTTCACAGAGTACTATTGGATCCGGAACGTATAGTCCTACATCAGTAATTAGTCAATCAACTATTACCACTGGTTCGCCAGCATCGCCAAGATATAGGTTAGTATCTTATATTAAAATTTATTTTTAAAGTTGTCGACGAGTCATTCAAAAAATTTTTTTTTGATTTTTTTTTTTTTAGCCCGACATCACCCGCTTACTCACCATAAGGCGTTAAGAATCAATAATGACAATTCAATTTTTTTTTTTTTTTTTTTTTAAAAATTCAACGGAGTCATGCCACAATAAACCTTTATTGATTATTATAGTGAAATAAAAATTTTACATATAATGAATCTTACATCGATTGTAACTGCTTAAAGACTAACTATTTATTAGCCCCGCCGGTTAACCCAGGTTTTATCCCAGGTAACTGATGGCCATACCTCCGCCACAACAAGATGATACCGGGTCCAGGCTCGTTGATGTACATTCTAATTTAAAAAAGAAACGCGTATTACGTAATCGAATTTATGAATCATTTACATAGCAAAAAATGAGGCTAGTAGCTTTTAACACATATTGTTAGGCCGGATGGGTTGTAATACATTAATAATAGCATTTCTAAGTATGGCTAATGTTTCCTGCATGATCTCTAGATAATAAAATCCTTTTAAATGTTAGTGTAAATAATTTTATTCAAAGAAACTATTATATCTATTGTCAATATTTCTAAATTGTCACGTATCCAGTTTCCGTGTATTCCAGGGATCTGCATGAGGAATTGTTTTAATTAGTGAATTTTTTATACATGTTGATCATTTGGTAAAATCATTTGGTAAAATCATTTGATTAATCTATATAATAATGCCAATAAAAATTTTACCTATAGTATTGTATGTAGTATAGTGGTGTTTGAAATTCAATGTGCGGAATGTGCGCTCGCACGAAATTTGAAAATTCCGCACAAAAAAAAGGCATCCGCACAAATTTTGCATATAGAATTCTAAATTGTGCATATTGCGCACAAGATTTAAAATTTGAATTTCAAACACTGGGTACTTTGTATACGGATGATTTTATCTGGATAAACGGATATCTGTACAGATCCTCATTTTATTATTAGTAGTTATCTATTATTTATTATATTTATTTATTATACTTACTATATGTAATTTGTTGCAGAGCAACAGTTAATATTCTAATTTAATAAGTTATATAAAATAAAAAGACTGAACAATTTTTATTATAACCAAGTTCTTATTATAGATGTTCGCACTGTATAAAAGAGCGAGACTCTTATTTTAATAGTATCCAATTTTGCATTATTATAATAAGATCGATGTTCACCTTACTAAAGTTACACAAAAACTTCAATTAATAAAAATTGTTGTGATCCGATTTGTCATGGCGAAGTTCTCTCAACTACAGATTTTTTAACACACTGCCAATTCTTTTTACCCCGATATTTTTAAGTTTCTTCCTCGTCTGACTCTTTTTCAAGATCTACATCTGTTCTAGTGTTTTGAATCATGTCCTGCTAGAAGAATTGAATACATTTTTGGCTTTAAACATACAGACTCGCTATTGGTTCACCCTTAGTTTCGTCTTTTACTAAAAATAAATCTCCAGAGTTCTCAAGATCAAAAATATCTTGTCTCTCTTTCATATCTTTATAAATATCTTCTGTTTCTATTAATATAATGAATGAATCTGTATCAGTATAAAGAAGACGAGCTTTATTTCTATAGCGAGCCTTTATATCTTCATACCAAACATTATACATCATAACCTTACTAATATCAAGAATTGCTTGTCCTACGAATATTGGTTTGCTTAACATCAACTCACTATGTTCATTGTCGATGTAATACATATATAAACCTTTTCCGTTTTCAGAAAATTAAACAAACCGTGAATGAATGCAGTGATGAAGAGAATGGGCATATGTCCACTAAAAAATTATTAAAATTTAAAAATGGTACTTTACTAATATTATTACAAGTAAAATTTGAGATCGTCACGAAGTCAAAATATCATCATGTGTCCAGTCACGCCAAATACTAACTTGCACAAATTCTTCGTTTTGGCACCTGATCCGGAAAATGAAAACGATTTGGAAATAATTCGTTCATTACTGGAGAGGAGATTTGAAATTAAGTAAAATGTTCTTACTGATGCGAGTTAATTATTTCATCAGACTTAAATAATGACATGCAATCAGTCGATCTAAAACTTGCCAACCGAAAAGAATTCAATTTTATAAACTTTGATGCTTATTTTATAAATGATTACACGATTATGTTTATATTGTCATGTAAATCTGGATACCAAAAAAAGGAACCAGGAGAATTTACAGGATAATAGAAACACATAATTGGTATAATTGTGGAGTTAACATGGAATCTTTAAAATTTTGATTCTTTTATTTTTCCTCTTTTAATTAGGAATTAATAAAATGTATATCTTATCTAACAAGAAATTAAAATTGAATTTTTTTTTGTAAAAAAATGGAATAAAATAACATGTGTATCGATAAAAATACAAAACATTAAATAAATTATTTGATCTATCAATAATATTATATTTTACTTTAAATCTTTCTTTCTGGAATCATTGCTTTTGGTAATTCTTCTGGTATTTCCCCTCCAGCCATAACAGCTTTGCACAAATGCATTGCGACAGCAAATTGATCAGAATCCATATAACCATCCTTATCCCAATCCGATAAATTCCAAATTTTTGCCAATATAACAGTATCTAAACCTGTTTCCATTAATACAGGCTTTATTTTTGTTCCAGGAACTTTTCCATTTACGGGTTTCATCGCATTGAATTGTGGTATAATTGACTGTTTATTAACAGCAGAGAAATCCCAATAATCAGGTGGTAAATCATATTTTTCAGATGTGCGTGGAGATTCGGAGAAGGGATTACGTTCCGTTGGAGCGATCAATTTATTACCTTGTGGAATTTCAGTCATTAATTTTGGTAAGTCGACGGATAATGCCTATAAAAATTTAATTTTATAAATTCCATAATAGTGCAGTTCGAATTCCTTCATTATTACAGTTAACTTACATCATCGACTTTTTCAATTATTTGAGGTTTCAAATTACTAAATTTTTCAAATTTATAAAGATTAAGACCTTGTTTAAATCTTTCTAAGTTAGGAAAATCTCCAGGCGCCAAATGATGTCGTTGTTGAATTTTTAGAAATTCCTTATCTAGTTTTTCAATAAGTTCTTCTTGTTTTGAAGTTTTACCAAACATGGCTGGCATTTCTTTCTTTAAATGTCCAATAATATAAGCATGTACCTATAACCCAATATTTGTCAATATTTGTAATATTTGTCAAATTTACGTTAGAAATTTATTTTTAATAATTTCATACCTTTGCTAATCTTGCTCTTTTAACTATTTCATTGATCTTTCTGATAGTTGCATTACGAGGTAAATCACGTAAGCTGTTCAACAGATCTTTTTGTTCAGCTTCAATTAATAACCTACAATCGTCAAATGCATTTCGTGGTTTCTCTATCCAAAAAGAACCAAGATAAACTCGCATTACTTCAGGTGTCTGTACTACTTTTCCAAGAGACCACATCATGGCACCATATCTTTGTACATAATAAAATTGTTTGTAAATTTCCGTGCAAAATTTACGGGGGAGAAAATTCCGATACTTACACACGCATTAGTTGTTGTCCATCGACCATATCAGCTTTATTAAGTAATATTCTGACTTTCTCTTCATGCCCTCTTAATGAATGAATGGCCAATTTAAATTCATTTGAAATATCCAATTTATGAGAATCAAAAATTAACAAAATCAAATCTGCCCTTTCAGCAAACCATTCTACCACTTCAGTAAAATTATATCCACGATCAATACGTTGTTTATCACCTGCCAATATACCAGGAGTATCAATGAATGTCATATTTTCCAAGACAGGTGATGGAAGTTGAGAAACCTGTTAAGTCAATTACATCAAGTAAATTAATTACATTTTTTTATTTATCAGAATTATTAAATAAATAAATATATATATATATATATATATATTCGACTTTGTTTGACATACTTGAAATCTTGATAAGAATGCCTGACCAAACTTATTTAATCCTTGAAATGGTAATTGACGATTTACAGCTGCGGCATTTCCAGGAATGACCTAAGATTTTCATTTCAGTTGAGAAGAAATACGATAATAAAGGAGTCGCAAAATTTGTTCTTACGAACCCTTTCCTCTATACCATTCATTACTGCTACAAATCTATCCGTCTATTCAAATTATAGAATTAACATAGAATTAACATAATATTAATTTTAATTTATAATGTTTTCAATAAATTAAAATAATTTTAAAACTTGCAGTTGGCTCTACTCCGACATGACTACCTAAATGTATAATTTAGAAATCTATTATTAATTATTTTTTTTTTTTGATATAAATACTTTTAAAACTTTAAATTTTACCAGGATATTCTTTTTCTAATAAATGTTTGATAAGAGTAGTTTTCCCAGTTGAATATTGTCCCATCAACAACACAATCGGTTTTGCTTCAATATCGCTATCAGTCAAAGGTGGTGAATGAAACCCTTCAAAGTTATATGTAGTTTCTAAGGGCTTAATTTTATCATTATATGATCTTTTAAGTCCTTCTATAACGCTGTGATATTCTTCACTGTAATATATCTCATCTCTGGAATTAGAGTTGGGAGTTGCTATTTTTGCTTGTGATTGGTTTGCTTCAGATTCGCTACCCATAGTATCGTATCTAAAGTGTGAAGATTTCTTATCTGATTTATTAAAGACCAATATTATTTCCTCGTGATGTTCCACACATCTGATAAAAATGAATCATAAGCAAAAGAAGTTGGTTGAACAATGTCTAATAATAAAGACTCCATTGACAATACGTTTATTTCATTAAATGAGGATAACTCTAATGTAACCTTCTTTAAAAAGAAAACCAAAATAAATAAAAATGTTCGTAAACGTAAGCAATCACCAAGTGCCGAAGAGGAGGAAGGTTCAGTAGTGATAACCAAAGAACGTAAATTGGACACTTCAAGTCCTTTTGTACAAAATACAAAAAAAGAAAATCGTACAGTCACGGAAGACATTGGAGGCACTTTTATTGCAAGTAAATCAGCAGTATCTTCAATACCTCACGATGTAGCTACGCGAACAGCGGAATGGGAAACAGAAACAGACAGAGATGCACAAGCATTGTTAGAGAAAAAATTAGCAGCAGAAGAAGTAATTTATTTATTACATTTTTTGTATTTTTTTTTTTTTTATATTGTATTTAATGTATTTATAATATAATATATTTATAATATATTTATAATTGCATTTTTATTAGGTGGATGATAATTTTTATAAAGGACAAAATTCATATAAAACCTATATAAAAAAAAGAGATACAGCAGCAGGAAATGCTGCAAGCTCCAAAATAAAGTAAGGAAATAAATTAAGAATTTATGAAATTTATTAGTTATTTATTTATTTATTTATTTATTTTATTATTTATTTTATTATTTATTATTATTATTATTATTATTATTATTATTAATTATCATTATTTTATCATTATTTTATCATTATTTGAAGAGCTGGTCCAATTCGAGCACCAACCAATATACGCGTTACTTCGCGATTCGATTATCAACCAGATATATGTAAAGATTATAAAGGTATAAATTATATGAATTATATGAATTATATGATTAAAAGATTACATAAATAAGAAGTTAATTGATTTTATTAATTTAATTTTTTAGAAACTGGATATTGTGGTTACGGTGATTCATGTAAATTCTTGCATGATCGAGGTGATTATAAAACAGGATGGCAATTAGAAAAGGAATGGGATGATATGCAAGGAAATTTGCGAAAGGATCCAAATGCATTTCTAGTGGAAGATAGTGATGAAGAAAGTGAAGAGGAATTACCTTTTGCATGTATTATTTGTCGACAAGAATTCAAAAATCCAGTGATTACAAAGTAAGTATTCAATCTTTATAATTATCTTAATTATCTTTAAATGTAATAATAATGATGAACTTTATAACAATGGGAATCTCTCTGAATCAAATTGATGATATCTCTCAACTGAAATATATTAAAATATTCTTTTTATTCTAAAAATTCTTTATATTCTTATATTTTATTATAAACCGTATTTTGATTTTATTATTTTTATTCTTATAGATGTGGTCATTATTTTTGTGAAAAATGTGCGTTGCAGAATTTTTCCAAAAGTACGAGATGTTATGCGTGTGGAGCACCTACAAATGGTATATTCAACACTGCAAAAAATCTTGTGCAAAAACTTGAACAAAAGAAGCAACAACTAGAGAAAGAAGAAAAAGATGAAGAAAAAATAGTAATTTAATTGAATCTAATTATTTTGTAAAATTATTTACTATTTAAATTTCTCAAATAAATCCTCTTAAATATCTTAAATATCTAAATATCTTAAATATCTTTAATATCTTTAAATTTATAAAATTTAATTTATTTCGCATTTTCGTAAAGTCTATAATCAAATTCTAAAGCTTTAATGTCAGTTCCACGGATTACTACATGATCATAAATTCCCACAGGAGATTTCCATTTATCGAAACGAAATTTATTTTCAGATGTATCAACAGAATTAAATTTTCCTTGAATAACAGTACTGAAATAAAATTATAATTTAGTCGATTTGATTCATTTTTTTTAACTTTATCTAAGAATATATATATAAATATATATAATATATATATAAATAAAATTATTACTTTTCGTAAAGTTTTACAATCATTTTTGGTTTATTTTGACACATATCCAACCAAAATAATAAAGATCTTTGACGAAGGTTTGATATAGCTCTTTGTTCAGTTTCAGTTAGTTTCTCTTCCATTACTACTTACTGAAAGTACAAAGTGAAATCTCTATACCGAAAAAAAGGGGAAAATATAATTTTATTGGAAATTTCAAGAATAATTATTATTTGATCAATACAAATACAATTAAGTACTTATCAAAATTTGAGAAGAAATTAATCTTTTTTAATTGAAAAGAAAAAAAATACAGTATTTTTCTTTAGGATAATATTATATGATAATATTATAGAATTAATAGAATGATGAATAGAATGGAGTGATGTATAAATAAAGAAAATAGAACATTATATATATTGAATGATTTTTTTTTTGATTTTTTTAGTGGGAAGCAAAGATAATATAATAAATAAGAAAACCAGCTTCTTATAGTTAATTTTATAATACAAAGGAAATATAGAGGAAAATACAGAGAATAGGAAATAATCAAAAAACAATTATAAATGTATGAAGAATATATAATAATTATAATCTATTTTTATTATTAGAGTTAGGATTCTATTTATGATGATTATTTATTATTATTATTAACAGCATTATTATTATTATTATTGTTATTATTGTTATTATTTTTATTATTGTTAATATTGTTGTTGTTGTTGTTATAATTATTATTATTATTATAATTATTAAAATTATTATTATTTTGAATTTCTTTTAAATATTCAAGAGGAATGTGATTATGTTTTTGAGAGAGAGGTCCAAATTCCGTACAACATTCAATTTCCTTGAACCATGGATCTTTTTTAATTTTTTCAATATTGTAACGCTTTTTAGGATCAGGTTGAAGAATTTTATATAGCAAATCTCGACAACCACGAGGAAGTTTTTCAAAAGGTTCATATAAACCACTGTTTTTAGTTTCCAAGTAATTGACATAATTGGCATAATTTGGATCAGTTGAAGCTGCCATTCTAAATGGAATACCTTGATAAATCATACAATAATAAACGATACCACAAGCCCAAACATCAACAAGACGAGCATCATATTCTTTTGTTTCAAATTGTTCCTAAAAAAATAAAATAAAATAAAATAAAATAAAATAAAAAATAAAATAAAATAAAATAAAATAAAATAAAAAATAAAATAAAATAAAATAAAATAAAATAAAATAAAAAATAAAATAAAATAAAATAAATGAACATTAATAATAAATGTCAATAAATAAATGAAATGATAATAAAGTAGTACATACCGGGGCAATATAAGGTTCAGATCCACAAAGACCTTTAGACAAATGAGCTGATCCTTCCCAAACTGTTTTAAACACATCGGAAACACCAAAATCTGTGATTTTCAAATGACCACTTTCATTAAGTAACAAATTTTCTGGTTTAATATCCCTAAAATAAAAAATAATGAATATAAATGTAATATATAAATATAAAATAATATATGATATAAATATATGAGAAATAAATATGATAAATAAATATAATATAATAATAAATAATAATAACCTATGAGCAACACCCATAGAATGAAGATATCCTACACCCATAATAAGCTGTTTGAAGCAACAATTTATTTCAACTGAAGTCATATAACCAGCTTTTATTGCAGCATATAAATCACCACCAGGACAATATTCCTAATAAAAAAAGAGATATATATATATATATATAATACATATAAATTATTATAATAAATAAAAATAAAAATAAAAAAATTATTTACCATAACTTCACACCAATTATTATGTTCATCCTGAACTAGATCTACAGTTTTAACAACATTGACATGTTGTAAAGATGAACTTATGCAAAATTCGCTTGTTAATTTCTTTATATATTCCTTTTCCGTTTCATTCCTTCTTCTTTTTCTAAATTCCTATAATAATAATGATAATAATAACATATAAATATATTAAATATAATAAATATAATAACTTAATAATATTATTCATATTTACCTTAACGGCAAAAGTTTGTTCTATGTTCGTTTGTTCGTTTTTATGAGCAAGACGAACTACAGCAGTCGCCCCTTTACCAATAACACCCTTTTCGCATACACCATATTTTTTAATAAACATGGATTCCGGATCAACTTTTACATTTTCTTGTTCAATACCATTTTCATTGGATTGTTTATTAAGATCAAATTTAGGATTAAGAATTTCTTTTAATGTAGAAATCTTTGATTCAGGAGGGTCATCTAGTTCATCTTTCTCTTCAACCGAAGTAGAAAGACCAGATTTATGTTCTGCATTTAATAGATTCTTGAGACTTTTAACAATTGTCATTCTTTTTGGTTCAGATGATCCATTGACTGCAATTCCATTACTTCCATTAATATTTCCATTACTTTGTCCATTACTTTGTCTATGGTTAGAAACTCTATTAGAAATTGTTTTGGAGACAAAAGGTGTTTGATTTGGATCAGTACTATCAATAACAGGAAGACTGTTATTTCTTTTCGGTTTCTCAAGGTTAATGATGGTATTAAGTTCTTTATTAGCAGTTCTTTCTTCTGATTCTGTCATACGACGACGAGCTTTACTATCGAGGGCAGGTGCCCAGTAATCTGTAGTGAAGGTGAACATACTTTATGTACTTTCGTGTAATGATATTTTCTATAATATTTTTTACGTCTAATATTTTATATTTTAAGAATGATCTAAATAAATTTAAATAATTAAAATTTAAATAATTAAAAATTTTAAATAATTACAAAAGACAAATTCTAAAATTATTATTTATTATTATTATATTAATACAAGGAAAAAAAATTTTGAGGGGACAAAAAATTTAAGTTATTTATAGGATTTTGAAATCAGATTTTTGTAGAACTGTATTTATATACTATTACTGTAATTTCTGTATATTTTACTTTATTTATACTTTATGATCGGGTTGATAAGATAAATAATATTATTATTTTGAACAAATTGCCAATAGTTTATAAGTTAAGTGACTTAAATGACGCAATTGATAAAATTAATGAAATTAACGAAAATTCATATTATATTTTATTTATATTATTATTCAAAAAACTAGTTTTTTTTTTCATTATCATTTTCATCTATGAAAATTATGTGTAAAAAAGGGAATGATCATAAGAACATACATTATGTAATAATAGTATAGATTCATATAATTCATTAAATATATTGTATATTTCTTTATAATCACTAATTTCTTATCACAAATATTTTATAATTTAATTTTATATCACATTAAATTTATAACTGTACTTTGTTACATATTTATAATATTTATAGTTAGATAAAATAATTTATTAATTTATTTATTTCCCAAAAACTTTATTTATGATTCCTTTGAATTTAGAAGATGTAGATTTGGATTCATTTTTTTGTTTTATCTCTTCAACAACTTCATTTGTCACAATCTTTCTTTGTTTGAATTTACGATATTTTGGATTATTTACTTTTGTACTTATTAAAGTTATAATATCATCATCTTCAGTAGATTTACATTTATTTTGTTGAATTTTCATTTGATCTTCTTTCTCATCTTTAACTTCTTTCTCGTCATTTTCATTTCTCTTTCTCTTTCTCTTTCCCTTGTCCTTTTCAATTTCAATTTCAATTTTTTTTTAATTTTTTAATATCAAAAAATCAAAAATAAATAATAATAAAAATAAAATTTTTTTCTTAAAAAAAAAAGAATAATGGAATAATTACTCACTTCAACAAAAGTTATATCTTGCGCATCATCATTTTCAGTTGTCTTACGTTGCTTCTTACTTTCGATATTTTGAAACATTTTTGCTTTTTCGACCTTTTTAATATACTCTTTATTTTCCCTATGCCCTTGAGAAATCTCGACTTGAAGTCGTTTGGTCCTCATAACATTTTCATATGCTAATTTATATGATATATGTTTTATGATCATCTTGATTAATGTTGTTATAATATTCAAGAATAAAATTTCAAAATTGATTTAAAAAATATATAAACCTATTTGCTCTGTTAAATGATTCCATTTGAATTTAGGTAAATATTTGATATTCCATAAGTCATCGTAATAGTAATTACGCTTTTTTCCACCTATCATATTTTAAAATTTATACATATGTTTAAATTTTTATATATATTTAAATTTATGTAAATTATTATTATTTATACCTATAGGTTGCGTATTTAACGTAGAAGCGACATTTTTTGCAACTTTCTTATCTAAAAATTCTATCCAGCCTTCAGTATAATTTTGTCTCTTATTTCCCCGATATTTTACTCTCCTTTCTCTTATTTTATGATCTAAATAAAATTCGTTTTACCTTTAGTAATGTAATATATTGTAAAAGTATTCTTTCAAATTTATTTTTTACCTTAAAAAGTTTACCTTCTGGTACAAGATAGGCTCTTCCTATATCGCCATATCGACTCAAAAGATGTTTAATCTTTGATGGTTTCATAAAAGGTGGAATTCTTGATAAATAAACTAATCCCGTTTTATTCTGTTCCTTTTCAAACTTTTTTAATTTCTCTGAAGTTAAAGGTTTTACTATCTTGTATATATTGTTCGTATTGTTTGTATTGTTCGTGTTATTCGCATTGTTTACGTTGTTCTCGTCTTTCGTGCTGTTCATGTTCATTTCTGAAATGTCTGCCAATCGTGAAAAATTATTCTTTCCTTGAACATGGTGCATAAGTCATGTGAAGGATTTGCGTTTATATACAAAGATTTTGATTATCAGCAATTTAAGATATCAGCAATTTAAGATATCAAATATTTGTCATCAGAAATTTAAGATATCTTATCAGCAATTTAAGACATCGAAGAATTATTCGACTATTCCAGTTTTCCAGTTAAAAGCCGGGATATAAAAAAAAATATATTTACATATAAAAATATAGATCTTAAAAAAAAAAATGCCTACAGTATTATCCAAATTAATTAATTATGTCACAATACCTTCTCATATCGTTACTTCACCTGGTATTATGCAAATCCGAAAGATCATAGAACAAATATGGACAATATATCGTAATAACAGAACGATATTGGGGCGACTTATTTGGTTTTTTGCAGTGTATTACTTTTATTTCAGTAGAAAACGAAAGCCAAAAAGTTCTCAAGATCATCCCGCCGCTACTGCCGAAAGTTCCCAAGATGCTTCCGCCGCTACTGCTGAAAGTTCTAAATCTAAGAGCAAAAAAGTTGCAGTAAGTTCTATTTTTTTTTTTTTTAAGGTCAAATTTCTTTTTTTAACCGATTATTTTATTGTTTTATATTAGGTGGATCATGTTTTCTTTGAAAGATTAAAAAAATTGCTAAAGATTGTGATTCCGAGTATAAAATCAAAGGAATTCTTGCTATTATTTGTTCATTCTAGCTTTTTAGGTATTGGATTTTTTTTTTTTGATTCTTTGAATTTATTGCATTTATAGTATTTATTTTGTGCATTAATTTAAAATTGGTTAAATTTAAAATTGGTTAAATTTAAAATTGGTTAATTTAAAGTTGGTTAATTCAAAATTTTGTTGTTGATTTTTTTAGTACTGCGGACAATTTTGTCGGTATATGTAGCTGCTTTAGATGGAAGAATCGTCAGTGCATTAGTAAGTCTTATCAAATACGATCAAATGTATATCATCTTTTTATAGAAATATAATTTTTTATAGAAATAAATAAATAAATAAATAAATATAGGTACGTGGAAATGCAAAGGATTTTTTGACTGGAATAGTGTGGTGGATGACTATTGCGATTCCTGCAACATATACAAATAGCATGGTGAGAAATTAATTATGAGATCTATCAGTATTGAAATTTTTTTTTTTAATTTTATGATAAAGAAGTATTAATTTATCATTTGTCTTCTCTCTTTCTCACTCTTCTCTTTCTCTTCTCTCCTCTTTCTCTTCACTTCACTTTCCTTTGTTTTTTTAGCTTACTTTCATGCAAAATAAATTGGCAATACAATTTCGAACTCGTCTCACCAACCATATACACGAAGAATACTTGACAGATATGACATTTTATACTGTAGGGAATTTAGATGATCGAATCAAGAATGCTGATCAGTAAGTTTGATATTCTTTACTTTTGGATTTCATATATTTAACAATGACTAATTGTTTACTAAATTGTTCTATTTAAGATGCATCACTGTGGATACAATGAAATTTTGTAATTCACTTTCCGAACTCTATTCAAATCTTGCTAAACCAATTCTAGATGTCATCATTTACTGTCTACAATTAGCAAGAAATGTTGGTGGAGAGAGTTTGTTTGCTATATCTTTGGTAGTTCATCTATCTTCAGTTGTTCTGAGAACTTTAACACCACCATTTGGAAAAATGGCAGCAGAAGAACAAAAATTAGAGGTTTGCTTTGTTTGTTTATTTGTTTGTTTTTTCATCAATTTATAAAATAAATATATATTCTAATATTTAAGTAAATTTATCAGGGAGAATTTCGATTTACACATTTTCGAGTGATTGAAAATGCAGAAGAGATTGCCCTTTATTCAGGACATGAAGTCGAAAAATCTATTTTAGATAGAAATTATTTTGCTTTAATCAAACATATTAATAGGATTTTTCGAAAACGTATTTTCCATGGAATGATGGAAGATTTCATTGTTAAATATTTTTGGGGTGCCATGGGTTTATTGCTTTGTTCTGTTCCTGTTTTCTTTAATATTCCAAATATTCAGGGAGGAAAAACTGAAAATTTTGGCACACGCGCTCAAGGTAATTCATAAATTCATTTATCTAGACACCAAATATGAAAAAAAAAAAAAACCTAATACTTGATAAAATTTTTAAATAGAATTTATTACTAACCGTAATCTGTTGGTGAGAGCTTCTGACGCATTTGGAAGAATCATGTATTCCTACAAAGAAATTGCTGAATTGGCTGGTTATACTGCTAGGGTAAATTATACATTATTATTATTTTTATAATATTTTTTTATTTTATAATATTTCTTTATTTTATAATATTTTTTTTTTTTTTTTAATATTTTTTTTCTATTTATAATTTTTTTTTATTTTATAATTTTTTTTTATTTTATAATTTTTCTTTATTTTATAATTTTTTTTTATTTTATAATATTTTTTATTTTTATTTTATAACATTTTTATAATAGGTTTCAGAACTTTTGGATGTTTTTGAAGCAGTTAAAGCAGGAAGATTTGAAAAACAATTGGTTTCATCTGATTCGACAAAAGAAAATGCTAGAGTTTTATCTAACCGTGGAGAAGTAATAAAAGATGACAAGATTGAATTTATTGATGTACCGATAGTGTCACCAAATGGAGATGTTTTAGTGAAAAAAATGAGCTTTTATGTTAAACCTGGCATGCATTTATTAATTGTTGGTCCTAACGGTTGCGGGAAAAGTAGTTTGTTTAGAATCTTGGGAGGATTGTGGCCAGTTTATGGTATTTTATATTATTTTATATTTTAAGATTATTTATATTATTTTATATATTTAATATTTATAATTTATAATATTTTTAAATTATTTTATATTTAATATTATTATTTATATTATTTTTATATTATTTTTTATATTATTTTTATATTATTTTTATATTATTTTTATATTTTAATATTTATAATATTTAAATTATTATTATTTTAAGGTGGAACTGTTCATAGACCAGATCCAAAAGAAATTTTTTATATTCCTCAACGTCCTTACTTGTCACTTGGCACTTTACGTGATCAGTAAGTGATATATTTTTAATATTTAATTTAAAATTTTAAAAATATTCTAAATATTTTAAATTTTCAATATTCTAAATATTTGGTAGAATTATTTATCCACATACGGTTGAAGACATGAAAAATCGTAAGGGGGTTTTTTTTTTATTATATTACATATAAATATTATATTTTAAATTTATCTTATTATTTAAAAAATCGGTCAAATGAATTTTTGTATTTAGGAAATGTTACCGATCAAAATTTACAAGAAATCTTGAATGTTGTTCAATTATATAATCTTGTTGAACGTGAAGGTGGATGGGATCAAGAACGAGAATGGAAAGATGTTCTAGCAGGTGGCGATAAGCAAAAGGTAAATCTAATTATAATAATTAAATGATTATAATTTATTCTAGATAAAAAATTAATTAATTAATTAAAATTAAAATTATTTTTAGATTGCCATGGCAAGATTATTTTATCATCGTCCAAGATATGCAATCTTGGATGAATGTAAGTAATAATTAATTTTAATAATAATAATAATAATAATTAATTAATTAATTAATTAATTTTATAATAATAATATTATTATTTATTTTATTTTATTTTATAGGTACAAGTTCAGTTGGTCTTGAAATTGAAAGAATAATGTATACACACGCCACTGGTGAATATTATCATTATTAAAGTATTATTTTTAAACATTTATTACATTTATTAAATATATTAATATATAAAATTCTACTATTATTTTAAAGAATTAGAAATTTCTTTATTGACAGTATCTCATCGACCATCTCTTTGGAAATATCATAATTATATTTTACAAGTATGTCATTATTTAATATCATTTAATAATATTATTAGAATTATTGAAATTATTTGAATGAATTAAAATTTATTAACTTTAAAAATTTTTTTTAAAAAAAAAAAATTTGATAGTATGATGGTCAAGGAGGATATGTATTTACAAAACTAGATGCACAGAGAAGATTAGAATTACAAGAAGAAAAGCAAAATTTAGAACAAAAATTAATTGAAGTACCAAAATTACAATCGAGATTAAAGGCATTAAAGGAAATGCTGGCAGAAAGAGATAATTTGGAAAAATAATCAAAGTGGGAGCACCTCAACTTATCATCAAGAAAATTTAGCACCTTTTAGTTCAAAGTAAAAATATATATATATTTATATATTATATTTATTTTTGAAACTTGTAATGTATAATAATAATAATAATAATTTGTAACATTATTATAGAATATTTAAATATATATGAATATCATTTTTTATAGTAAATCAAATAGAAATTAAATATAATTGAAATTAATTGAAATTAATTGAATTGAAATTAATCGTATTATTTAATATTATTTAATATTATTTAATATTCTTTTATATTATTTTACATATAATTTTATATTTCTGATATACAGTATAAATGTTTGTTATTAAAATATATTCGTTTTTTTTGTTTCTATCATAATAAAATTATTAAAGGTAAGAAAATTATGGAAAAATTATGAAATAGGTAAAATTCTAATTTATTTTATCTCGTTATATCAAGTTGTATAATTTTTTTTAATTTAATTGAAATGGAACTTAAATTGATGTCCTTCGCCATTACCGTCACCACCACCGAAAGGAAATCCAGCAAAATGAAATCCATTACCGAATTGCATGAAATCGTGATAGAAGAATGGTTGATTTCCACCATTAGGATCATTTGGATCGTCGCCATTATCGAATCTCGCTCGTAATTCTAAGAAATAATTAATTAAAAAAATTATTATTATTATTATTATTATTATTATTATTATTATTGTTATATATATTATTATTAAATTAAAAATTCTTAAATTAAATTTACCATCATTCATTAACACTTCATATGCTTCGTTGATAGAACTCATTTTTGTGGCTACTTGATCTTCTGAAAGATCTCCTCTATATTTATCAGGATGCCACTCATGAGCTAATTTTCTATACGCTTTTTTAATCTCTCTTTTATCTGCTGACCTGGAAACCCCTAATATTTTATAATAGTCCTTCTTTTTGGATTGTTTTAATAATTTGTGTGCAAATGAAAGTCGTTTTCTCACACTAGAATTAATTTCCTGGTCTTGTGTCAATTCATTAGCTTTATTATAATCATTTATAGCTGATTCATAATCTTCCATATCTATATATGTCTCAGCTCTACTAATTAATGCATCCACATTATTTTCATCCATTTTCAATGTATCACTACACCATTTCAATGCCTTTTGACTATTCTTTGACTATTTATAAAATTATTATAAAATTATTATAAAAATATAATTAATAAATAATTTATAATCAATTTATAAAAATATAATTAATAATGAATTTATAAAAATATAATTAATAAATAATTTATAATCAATTTATAAAAATATAATTAATAATCAATTTATAAATACCTGTTGATATGCTTTACATGTTAAACTGTATAATTTTATTTTTAATTCTTTCTTTTGAATTCCTTCATTCATATTTTTTAATTCATTCTCAACTTCAGTTATAAGTCCTTGCCATTTATTTGAGGCTGTTCCTATTAATTTATTTATTGCTAAAAGCCACCTTTGCTGTTGAATATCGTTATTAATTCTCGTAACTTCTTTTTCAATCTTTTTAATTAATCTATGAAGATTTTTACATGCTTTATGTTCTGGATCATATCGCATGCATTGTTTAAGATTATTACGTGCTTGTTCGAAATTATATAATGAAAAATAATTAAGGCGACATAACCGAATTAACAAATTGGGATCATCTGGTGTAAGTTGTGAAATGGTTCTAAAAAAATAAAATTGATAAAATATGTATATATTATATTTTAATTATTTTAATTAAAAATTTTTTAACTAAAAAATTTTAACCTACGTTAAATCTCGGACTCCTTCTTCAACTTCACCTTTTTCTAAATGACATTTTGCTCTAATTGATCTTAGACTTGGTGACTTTAAAGAAATCCTTATTGCTTCAGAAATTTTTTCTATACATTTAACGTAATCCTTTGCTTCTGATGCGTTTTCTGCCTCCGTTACCAGTTCTTTTGCCAAACCCACATTTTTAAGCTATATTAAAAAAAAATGGATTTTTGATTTATATCTTTTATTAACATGTTTGATGATTAAATATATTAAAATATATTAATATAACTAAATATAATTTTAAAGCTATAATATTATACCGTGTTACTTGCTTCTTCATTATCTAATATTTTTTGTAAATCTTTTTCGGCATCGAAAAATGATCCTTCATTTAGGTATATTTTAGCACGCTGTAACAAAGCCTGTTAAAATAATCAAATTTCCTGTTAAGTACTTTATATCTAGAAAAATTATATTTTAGTCAAATAAAATAATTACCGGCTCAAAGTCTGGTCTTAAATTTAATATTTTGGTAAAGTCCTGCACAGCAGCCGAATTTCGTTTCAAATGCATGTTAGTTGCAGCACGTTTGAAAATAAACCAATGATTTTCTGAATCCAGTTCTAAAAAATTTAAGTGAAAAACAAATTAATAAAAATTTATGAAAAAAAAAGAGTTCAAGGCAAAGGAGAAAAAAAAAAGTAGTCTAAAGAATTACTAATTGCATCGTCAAAACTTTTCAATGCTTCGTCGTAGTTTCCTTTTATAAAGTATTCGTTACCCTCGTCAAAGAGTTGTTTTGACTTGTCGTTGAAAGCGAAAGTCGAAGAAAGGAAAAACGGTAGTAAAGCGAGAAAGAAACAAGGTACTTGTACTTTCATTGCTTCGTTATTGTCAATTTTCTAGATTCGTTTGTTGTATTTATAAAAAAAAAAAAAATTAGAATAAAATAAGTAATTACTTAAATTATACTGATTATACTGGATTACTTTAATTATTACAAACGAGTTAATAAACATGTTAGAATTTAAATGTGGAAATTAATGATTGGTCAAAATTACATGTTTTTTAATATAATTAATTTTCCGTTTATAGTCATCATAGTCATCATAGTCATCATAAAAATTATAAAAATTGAAGTGGGAGAACAAGAATAAATAATATTTAATAAAATTCATTAAAAAAAGCGAACAATTCAAAAATATTATATAATTTATGTCAAGAATGCCAATTTTCCACAATCTTATTACAATGAGGAATTTATTATATTATGTATTATATATGCAATACTCGAAGACTTTGTGAATGAACCAATTTTTCTGCATTTGGCTTCACTCAGCGTGATAAAATGCTAAAATGAATGAGCAAAAATCGTCCCCTATCAAAGCTATTGGTTAAAATTTCGATGCTTCGTTTTGTCTATATGTATGAAATAAACATCTAAAATGGTAAAATGGGTATTGCAAAATATCACCGCAGATAATTGTCACCCTTAGACAAATTTTCATAATTCCTTGATCAACCCTAACCCCACGTAAATTTAGCAATTTTTCATCTAAAATTATTCTAATAATATATTTTTACATATATACAACACTACCCTCGGAAGCAAAGACTTCGTTTTTAATAGATCTATGGTTATTTTTTGATATATCAAATTTTCATGTGAAAAAATAGTTATCTTCTATAAATAAATAATTAAAAAAAAAATAACCATAAGTCTATCAATTTTGCAACTTTTGCCATTTCACCTCACGTGATTATAGAATTTTATTGATCCACAATTTAAAGCTTCCCAGGTATGACGATAAACTGTACGGTACGAAACGCTATTTTGTACTGTACGATTTTATATAAATTTTGCACAAAATACGTACAATAATATATATATTATAAAAATCTAATTGTACTGTATGAACTTTTTTATGTTAAAAAACCGTACAGTACAAGTATTTTTATATTAAAAAGCCGAACAGTACTAAATATAAACCCAACCCCTGTAATATATATTATTATCTATTTATGTCAAATTTAGGGATTAGGGTTTGTATCACATGCAAATCAATTAGGGGTGTTACATTTTATCATCACCACCTCAACACATCCCAACATTCAATTTTTATTATATTTTTTTAGGACTTAGAATTAAAATATTATTCGTTACATTTATATTATCTAGGTAAAATTCCCCACGGTTAAAATTATTGAAAAATATCACGTGATATTAGTAATCAACAGTACAAGCCACAAATAAATCATACAAGTCACTATTCATACTATACATATTTTCAAAATTGATTTTGGATTTTTGAGGTATTTCAACTTTTTGAGATTTATGTAGAATCTATTCTATATATAAAAGTAAAAAAAGTATCTAGTTATGTGTATATTCAATCAAAGAATAAATCTGAGTGGTCAAAGAATTTTGAGTTTTAAGTAAAATAATTTTGTCTTCTATGAAAAACTATTTTGACTTTTTTTTTCAAAATTATAATTTTGGAGCTTCAAAATAATTTTACGTGCAAATATAATTTGTACAGTACAAAATAGTATTTCATACTGTACAGTTTATCTGTATACCCAAGTTTTTCCAATATCACCAGAAATATTTTCATATATATGTGATTTTTTTATATGAAGTTATTTTTATTTTTATTATGATTTCATTGATTTTGTTAATTTTGCAAATCAAATTAAAAATTTTACATGTGTTTATAAAAACTTGTATAATAGTATTGACATGACAATAAATATTCTATATCTTTACTGTTTATAAAAATAAAGATAAACAAAAGATAAACAAAAGTAAAAACAAAAGATAAATAAAGGTAAAAATAAAGAAAATTACAAGTTTATATATTTAATGTTACTTACTAGTATTATATATACCTGTTTTTTATTAAATTAGTTTCTTACATATTTATATATTTCTTTTTTAATATTAAATAAAAATAAGTTCTAGTTTCGGTTTATTAATAATAAATAAAAATATTAATAATAAATAACAATATTATAAAAGATGTAGAAAAATTTACCCGTAACTTTATTTACTATTAATAAAAAATTTTATTAAACTTGTGATACTTGTCATACTTGAAATAAAGGAAAAATAAATTAAAAAAAGTAAATTAATAATCTAATAATAGTTAATTTTTATAATTTTCATGATTTTATTACTAAAAATTTTCAAACATTTGAAAATATAGAAAATACAAATAATAATAATAACAAAGAAAATATACAAAATAACAATTTAGAATTTAAAGTTTTCTGTACCATAAATATTACTAATTTAGATAGTAATTCTAAAAAAAAAACTATTAGAATTGTTGAAGTAATATCAGATGTAGATGAATATATTTGGATATAAGTTATATATCAAATTTTATTATAAATTTAAATTAATTAATGATATTTTATTTATAATCTAGATATCATAAATCGTATTACTCTAAGGATTTCAAATTTACAATCTATTATTACTATTGTTCTCAATGAGAATGTTTAAGACAACAATTAAAAAAAATCCTAATATAAAAAAGTAATGAAATAGATAGTCAATGGAACAATTTTCATATAAAGAATATATTAAAATTATTATTTATGAAGAATTTAATTTATCTGAAATAGAACAAATTCACATTTTACATTCAGTACAATCAAATGTTTCTGTATTATCTGATATTAAAGATTTTATATCAGATAATATTGATTTACTTCATTGTGAAATTTACAAAAAACTTATTGAATGTAGCTTAGACATTAATATATAACAAAAACAAATATATTCCTGATAACATGAACTTGATAAAAATTGATACATTTATAATAAAGATCCTTTTATTTTAGTACAAAAATAGCTTGAGAAAAAATCTTATCAAATTATATTCCAAACAAAAAAATCTTAAATCTTTTGGATTTTAATTGAAATATAGAAAATTTTATATAATTCTCAATTTAAATTAAATGAAATTGATGTCAATACTACTTGTATATAATTTTTATTAAATTATATAATTAATTTAAATTTATAATTAATTTTTTATATTAAATTTATGATTTTTAATTAATTTTTTACATTAAAATTTATAATAAATTATTAAGAATAATATTTAGATTTTTTAATTTTTAATTAAATTATAATAAATTATTTACATTAAATAAATTTTTACTTTAAATTTATAATAGATAATATGAATAATTTGAAGTTTAAGTTATATATAATACATGCAAATATTAATAGAATGAATTTTTCATTAGTATATCTTTTTTTAAAAAATAATGACAATTGTGATAATGGAATTCGTATTATAACTTTAATAAATTTTTTTTTAAAATTAAAATTTCATAGACTTGAACTTGAATTTTTTTTAACTAACAGATTTTATACAAATTTCGGTCACTCATTTTGTTTGAAAAAATATTAAAATAAAATTATGCCTTTGGTATATCAAGAAAGTAGTAGAAACAAAATTATCAAACAATAAAAAACCATAAGAAATTAATTATAATGGTATAGTTACACAACAACAATTTTCTTTTATTGATCTTTCTTTTAAACTAACATTAAATAAAGACAAAATTAACTTTTATCTAAAATGATTATGTCTATTAATATAGAAATTTCCTATAAAAAATATGTATATTTAAAAACATACTTAAAACATAATTAAAATATTATTAAAATATTATTAAAATATATTTAAAATATATTTAAAATATATTTAATTATATTTGTAATAATCTACTTAAAATTTTATTATTTTATAATTAAAATATATTTAAAATATATTTAAAAAATATTTAATTTAGATAATAAGTAAGTATATTTTAAGTATATATTTAAAATATATTTAAAATATTATTAAAACATATTTAAAATTAAGTATATTTTAAGTATATATTTAAAACATACTTACTCATTACTTAAATTAAGTATTTTTTAAGTATATTTTAAATATATTTTAATTATAAAATAATAATATTTT